>CAAAJI010000010.1:244113-268108 GCA_900642245.1 Fragilaria radians | reverse complement strand
TTGAGAAGAAGAAATGTCAGGGCAAAAGATGAAGAAAAAGAAATGGGAGTGAGCGTTGCGATGACACGTCAATTAAAGAATAGGGGATCTCTTGACCAAAATAAAGAAACTATAAGTAAACAAAAAGTTGCCAAAAGGCCTCTAAAGCAAATGAAGCTTTCTATCAAGAAGGGACAAGGTGTTGTCATATCAAGAGAGGCCGATAGTGACTGTTCGTTTTCTAAGAAATCAGATTTATCTAGTGATGATGATCATTTGGAAAAAGATGTGAAAGCAAAGAAACGAAAACTCCGGAAGCAATCAAATAGAAAAAAGTTCAAACGCGTAGAAACAAATACAGAGAGGGAACGAATCTCAGATAGTCATCTATCTTGTCCACACTGCCAGAAGGTGGTCGCAAGTATAACCGCATTAAAGTATCATATTGGTAAGCCTCTTGGAAAAAGCTATTATCTGTGCAAGCAGATTAAATCCTCTAATCCAATTTTTCGAATCAGATAATTACGTTTGCCGCAAAGATGATTTACCCGAATCAATGAAAAAGGTTTCTTCGCCTAAACCTTCCTCTGGTGTCAAGAGAAAAGCAAAATCTCGTTTCCGTGGTCAGGAAAAGGATCGCACATGTCCCAAATGTAATAAGGTATTTACAAGCTCTCTTGGAAAGGAATATCATGTCAGTAAGTTAAAGACTTGGAAACACATTTTTATGCAATCGACCCACTTAGATTATACACAGATAATAGTGTTTGTTCTGATAATCCAGTTGCAGCCCTTCCCAATAAGTCTGCTTTCCCCACACTGAAATCAGGGTCACAATATATAACTAAATTTGGCATCGTCGAAGTTATGACTGATAACCGCGAGACTCCAAAATATGTTTATCCCCAAGATTTCAAAGCTAAATTCAAGACCTACTGCAACTATAAGGATAAAATTATGGCTTATCGGCGCAGGCAATACCTCGACATTGCATACTATCATCGCTTACGTCGAAATCGATTGCGCCGTGCTTATGATCTCAGGGATGTCCGCGGTCCAACAGTTTGGAAAGCCTATTTCGGTACTAATGAATGTCCCTCTGCTTATGAGAAACCTCCTACGTATGAACCTCGCATTCAGCAAAATCCTGTTCTAGCTCCAGATGCTTTCCCCGATCGTATAGTTGTTTGTAAGCTTATTCCTGACGAGAGAAATCATTTCTTTTCTCTTGATAGGCCATCAGTGAATTCGAAGCTGTCATTCCACTGTAGCGAAAGAATCACTCTGTATCTTCGTCGTTCAGATCTCGCAAAGGTTTACAACAAGACCGCAGAAGTTTATGTTTGCCCTGACTGTGGAGTCAAGTTTACATCTAGAGATGGATTTGGATATCATTTGCAGGAAATTGTCTGTACAAAGAAGGCGCAAAGTCATGCAACTCAGCGTCAGGATGTGATTGAAGCAGCTCAAGCTCGATTGGATCGCCATTTAAGTCGAAACACTGCCCGTCATCACAGGCTTCAAAAAAGACGGGAAGCGGATCGGTCGATCTATCCCCAAGTTTGGCAATGTCTGGGATTTTCGCTACCTGCAGTTGTGAAGGCGCCAAATGTTATGGAAAAAGGCGATTCAGCCAATATTGAATTACGCGTAAGAGAACTGGATAATACTTTGAATAACTTAAGAGAAAAAATTCGTAAGAAAGCATTGGAAGAAATCAGGAGTGCGATGTACAAGTCTGTTTTCAAATCTTTGGGGTTCAGGAAACCAAAGGTGACTTCACAATCGTCTGACGGCATAAATGAGGAACCTCCTTCTGCAAAGAGAAGAAAAAAGCGGAATGCTGAACAGGAGCTTGAAGCCGACGGAGCGAATCTTCTCAATAATGAATCAAGCCAACCACCAGTTGTAAATCCTCATCCAGTCCCCCCTATCCCCATTGTGGACATCCAAGTTTTGATCGACGAGGTTAAAAGTGGTAGATATCCTTCAATACAGCGTTACAATGGGGATTATCCTGATGAGTGCCTTATTTGTAGAGAAGGTGGAGAACTTTATTTATGCGATTTTTGTTCCAACGCTGTACACTTAACCTGTATTTTAACAAAGATTATTATAAAGGAGCCCGAAGCAGACGAAGGCTTTATGTGTCACTGTTGTGCAAGAAAAGTTATGTCGCGAAGAAGCAGAGCAGAGAGAAGAAGGCAACAAAAGAAAGAGAGCGTCCTCGAAAAGGCGAGAAAAAAAGCTGCTGAGAGAGCTGTATCTGAAGAGCATTGCGGCGATATGAATCTTGAGAATGATTATCACGCCGCTGCTGCAGTCGGTAAAGAATTGAGCGAGTTGATCGAACTCCTCGGTGACGCACGAAAAACTCTTCATCAAATGTTGGAGGTGTCAAAAGTTAATAATCTACGACGTTTGCAGTTGGGATTATAATCCTGTGCAAACTCTGATTTGTGACATATCTAATATATTACGTATACCTGAATGGAGTCAGAGAACAAAATATCATATTGATTCGCTTTGCTTTGCTTTCAAGTCATTAATATTTGGTAGCATTATTCAGCATTAAGGGCATATTGATCCAACTCTATCATTGTCTTTACATGCTGCAGATCTTGCCATTCATAATGAAGTGAGCAACAATAGCCTTCGAATTCTACATTTATTGATTTGAAATTAAAATTCAGCAAATATTTTCCCTATTGATCAACAGCGTCATTATGAATTTCTTTCTGTTATAACCTGATGAATATATCAAGAAGTTGGTATTTAGTCCAAAACATACAACTCTTGAGTGTTTCATTGTCACTTACAATATGCCTCCATGGTACATAAATGACGTTACAATGTCTTATAAAATGACAGGAAAAACAGAATGAATTCCATTCACTTGCACATCGTTGTTGTTGCAACACAATGCGAGAAAGCAATTGTTGAAACAGCGAAAAGCTTTTTGATTCGTCAGAATAACAATTCTTCTACTTCAGAATCAATTATTATCTAACGGCAATATCATTAGTTAATCAATAAAATAATGTTAATATAAGTATTTACTGAGTCCAAAGTTCAGGACGATCTTGAGATGTTGCAAACTGTAGGAAGGTGATCAGAAATTAGAATATTTCTTCTTCGAACAACACTCAGATTTTTTGCTAGCTTCCTTTGACCTTACGAAGTGTGCACTATCGACTTTTGGAAGTTCTTCGTTTTCGTAAGGCTGTACTGCTCATGCCATAGGCTTCGGTTCGTCGAGTACAAAGTAGGACTAAAGGCTTTAATCCGAGATTATGGATTCGGTGTTGATTGAGTAAATATCCATTCTCTAATGTTTCATGACTAAGAACCAAGGCATCGAATTGATCGGCCTCTTCTTTCGACCCAGGTGGTCCGTAAGCATCACGAATGGGTACGATTTGAATACGATTCTTCATACCAGGTGCTAAGCGATAGAGAAAATCTCGGACTCCGGCTAAACGTTCTTCTAATGGTGGGATTAAGTGTGCCAATTGCTTGTTCTGCAGCATTTCGTCAACGGTAATTCCAACCAAAAGGCGACCAGTCTGCGGCAAGACTGAAGATACTGCCAAAGTGAGCAATTTCCTATGCCCATAATGCATCCCATCGAATGTGCCTCCGACGCAAACATTTGGATACAACGATTGTGAATCGATGCGTGCTCCCCCGAGCAATAAGCCAGCAGATGTTGGAGCGCTGACAACGTCGGCATTGTTCATATTCACGTAATCTTCTTCTCCTTGTTCATCAATTTCTTCCATCCCTCCTTGCGTGCGAGTAAGGATATCATCATCAAGAAAAGTGACAGGATGTTCTGATTGGAAGTGCTCACAAGCGCCCTTTGGCCATGGATTCACATGGAGAGCATGTACTGGCGGAAGTTTTTTTCGTTTCCGATCTTCGTTAAGAGCAGCGACATGATCATCAAGTCCACCCCATCCACGTCCCATTTCTTGTGCAAATATCTTCCCCCGACCGGATGCTGCTGGCGAGAACCAACCACAAAGGCTGTCATGTGAACACACCATATCCAAATCGCTACGATGACAGATCCAACTTTCTGGAGCTGCATTGGGCAAGTTAGGTGCATAAACAACAACATTAGGTAATCCTGTTGAGTTTATCGAGTTCTCTTCGATGAGTAACCCTTTTCCATTAATGGTACAATCCCATAACATGGAATATACTTCTCCAACGTAGCGTCGTAATGCAGGAAGCGAAGGGCTCTCGTCTTTCGATCTCAATACTACACTCAGAGTGTTTGTGTGTTGTAACGCAGTTTCCAAAATAGCTTCGTTTGCAATTCTGTCAGCTGATGACGATGGCATGCGAAGAATTGCAAGTCCGTGGTTAAAAATCCTTTTTGTCCCAGCCAATGAGGTTGACGTTGAGGAATAGCAACTAGATAACATCCATGGCCTTACAACATTTGATCTCTTGAAATGCTCTAATTTGAATTGTCGAGTATGGATATCTATCGCGTGAGAAATCTTGTAGATACTATATGGCTTGGAAACTAGGAAGCCACTAATTTTTGGAATGCACTGAAGGAAAATGAAAGCAGTAAGTCGAAAAATACCAATAACAGTCATGGACGTTCAATCGTAGTCGGAAACGAAGATGTTAATGTGATATCTAGAGAGGTTTGTCGACGTTTCACTCACTAAAATAATAATAGACTATATACTCTACCTTTTGGGTAGTGTCAGTAACAAGTTCTCCATGGTAACTGTCATGTTTTTTTCATTAGCATTAGTACTACTCGTCATATTTTCAGATACTCAGCAACAAAATTGCAAAATGAGAGTAACTCGGATATCATCACAAAGTATCAGCCGTATGCTGGATTTAGGTGGTATGCCTTCTTCAACTTCTCCTAACTCACTTCGAATAGACTTTTCGAAAAATTGCCGCCTTAGATGTGTAGCATTTGATTTCCAAATCTTAGCAAAAGGAGAAGATGGCAGTGAGGAAAACTTCTCCCAACACGAAAGGAATTTTACTCAAGCTAAACAAGAAATCTCGAACAAGCCAATTACTCCTGATGTCAGCCGAATACAAGAAATTGCAAATTTAGTGAAAGTGCAGTTGGGAGGTTTTATCGGGTCGAAACATGTTGATAAAGACAATATGGCCACGTTGTTAGCCGCACCATCTCCACCTATCCACCCAACTGAAAAGACTCCAATCTCAAATATACCTCTCACTGATATTCGTGATAAGTACGCAGCTCGATTACGAACTCGTGTCCACGGAGATAGTGTAGCTGCTTTGGATCTTGCCAAGGCTGAACGTTCCTCACTCAAAGGTGATGGTGTGGCACATAACGCTGCACGTGCCATCGCTATCCGCCAAGAAATTAATCGTCCTCCATCCAATAGTTGGATAGCTCGGAATGGAACGGCATCCGTCTTACAATACATTACCTCACGCAGTCTTAATTTGGCACTCCTCCCATCGTGTACACAGATCGATGACGACCGGAACAATTTTCTTCAACAAATGCCACCTCAAATACAGTTCCATACAGTAATTCGGGAAGGAACAAATGAATCCGATTACTTGGATTCCTTATTGCAACAAGTTGCGATGGAACCTCAAGCGTGTATGGTGGTTTCAAATCGTGATGCCTACTTGAGACGTGCTAAGGAATTAGGAATGATTTCCTGTCGCATCCGATTCAATCTAAATGGTCCCCGTGGATCTGTCACTGCACATCATACCCTTTCTAGTCTTTCCGAAGTACAAGATGTTATCCAAGAATGGAACGGAGTATCGTATGCAGGCAAGTAAATTCAAGTTCAAGTGGAAAATGGAAAAATCTTCGAGTGTTCCATGCTTCTATTTGCGATTTCCCTTGTAATCCCGAAGTCAAGGGGGTTATCCCCATGTCACGTATCTTCTTGCAAAACCCTCCATACTAGGAACAGAAGAAAATATCAGAAGAAAATCAGGTTAAGCTTTCTTTGGATTTGTAAAGTATTTAACTCAATTCAAGATTTTATTTTCTTTAGCTGCATATTTTTAGGAATACTTTGTTTCCACAAAGTCCTTGAAACAATTGAAGTCTAGTATTACCTGTTGATGGTACGCTTTGGCAATGCGCTCAACTACATAACTCCATTCATTTCGAATCGACTTATCTGACATGATAGATTCAATTACGTGCTTAAATTGCGCTGGAGCCTTCGCCACTGAGCCTCTGACATGAGATGTGGCAGTTGCTTGAGCTAC
The DNA here is from genome assembly GCA_900642245.1 of Fragilaria radians. Lineage (NCBI taxonomy): Eukaryota > Bacillariophyta > Fragilariophyceae > Fragilariales > Fragilariaceae > Fragilaria > Fragilaria radians. The sequence continues at coordinate 261,874 of CAAAJI010000010.1, read as the reverse complement.
CTGGGCAACAAAGTCTAAATAATCCCTCAAATCTGTGAGGGAATTGAGATCAAAGCTAGTTTTCCAAGGAGATCGCTGTCGGACACTATAGGGTAGAAGAATCCCCTGGTCATCTGGGATCAAGATCCATCCCGTGAAGGGATCTGTATAGGACGTAAGATGGCGTTGACCTTCCGCGGCCTGTTGTGCCGGATTGGAAAACATGACATTGTACCACGCGGCGTCATTGGTACTAAGGATGCGCCAAACGGCAGATTTTGGTTCGTACTTGACATCCAGAATGACAGCTGTTCCATCGTTGTCAGCATCTAAGAGGCCATCCCTGCCTTTTAAAAGCACGTAGAATCTAGACACGCCATACGATCCAATACCAGAACCAACCCGTCCTGCAACGTCAAGTACTGTGAAGTAGTCATCATCCCATTGATGAACATTCCACCCCAGTTTCATCATGGAAGCACCATAGCGAGTGGAGGTGAACTCAGCTCGGATTTTATCCTCCAATACTGATGGGAGCGCAACCAAGTGAGTATAATTGTGAGGGCTGCCAATTTTACCCTTAATAAAATAGCGAAGACCTGTTGTTTCATTTATATCGGTAAACTTCTTTAGTTGCTTGGAGGCAGAATTACTTTTTTGTACTTTCTTCAGAAACTGTTGTAATTTCCCGTACGAAGTTTTCGGCGTTAGCTCGAACAGTAGTTCCTTCTCATTACCAATATACTCCAAGACAGAGTCTACGTAAGAGTGAGTAAAAGTCCTTAAGACGTCACTGGTGTCGTCGCTGGTAAATTTATTCGTAAGGGCATGATTGCAAATCGAAACAGCAATGCGAAGTACGTCGATGTGAAAATCATAGATTGCTGCCTCATCAAAGTCATTCACTCCAAATACGACTTCGCCATTACGATTCTTCCAGGCTCCAAAGTTCGACAGGTGTTGATCTCCAGTAACCCAAGTCCAGGTTGATTTGAAAGTAAGAGGTATTTTGCCCGGAAGCTCAATCTCTTGGTCTAAAAGCAGACGAGGTAGATTTCCCCATGCATTACTAAAATCTTTCCAAAAGATATGAGCAGTGGCTCGATAAAACACATTGAAATCGACACTTTGTGCCAAATAAGTGTCCTTCAAGAGAGTCGCATTGGGATCGGGTCCATCTTTCTCTGCAAATTGATCAATTACCCATTCACATCGTATTTCAGGCGATGGAGGATTGGCAAGATGATGATGACGCATTTTCATACGCTTTTCCGCAACTGCATTTCCTAGTCGAGAGACACTATACGTAGAACTGTTTATCATCGAGGATCGGACATTCGTTGTCTTTGTGATACAAAAGATGAGAATTGTGACGCTTATTACACTCACGAAATGAAATATAAACTTTTTACGAGAATCTTCGCGCTGTTCAAAGCTTGGACGTTGTTGATGGAATAAAGGACTAGTCTCATTGGATGGCATATTGGAAAGAGTGCTATCTTTTGCGTTGCACCTGAGTAAAAAATCTTTCTCATATGGACCAAATCAACAATCAAATAACTTAGCGTAAAGATACTCTCTACTTCCACTACTAGTATTTCAAGTACGATCTGGCCTTCGCCGGAAACTTCCCGAAGGATGTTTTTGACAAGAATTTGTTTTTGCCTGGCAAATTTAGAGATGATGCTTAGTTGATCTCGACAAAAATCCTTTTTGCCGAGAAGGTCAGTACAAATATCTGAAAAGACTCTTTCCGAAGGTGTTGAAGTAATGGAATGCCCTTTAGATATTGTTGTAAACTTTAGAAGGTATGCATACAAGTGAGATGTTAAACAGAATTATTAAGACTATATTAAAACTAGAAGTTGAATCATGGGGTAAATGCGGAGGAAATCTGCATGAAGGTTCCAAAAGGGTGTACAGAAATCTACTGTACTGAAAGAGCTGAAGAAAAAGCATGGATGTTGCACCAATCCATATGGATTGGTGAAGGACGCAAGGTAGTGACACAAGAAGTTTGAGGAAGGGAGTCAAAAGTGGTTCAGATTCACAATTGCAGGGAACAGAACGAAGTACTTTGACATAAAACATCACCTTTTCTGTGAACAGATCAAAAGTGTCTTTGTAGAGATAGTTTTGTAAGGTCTGACAAGAATTTGAATTGCAAGACTTTTAATAAGAAGAGGTTTCGGGTATATTCGAGTGATTTAGACAATCAAAGGAAGGGTACCGGATACACCTCGTGTTCGATTGCTTTATCAGATGAAAGAGATTTTGTCGGTGAAGAATAGAAAGAGCGAGAGATAAAATTTGAAGTCAATTTGTTGCATTCAGACTGTTAGTACAAATACCCATTAAGTTTTGTGGAAGAAACTTATTGTATCTCGTTAAATTTAGATTACAATCGTGCTATTTGAAATCTATCAATAATCTGTTTTTAAGTGTTTCAACCTCATCAACAATAGTTTTTCAACTTCAAATCCCATTTTTGGCTCATTCAGATTCACCAAGGATCTTATTTTTATCAAGTGTATGCAGCATAAAAGATAATACTTGACATGCCTTTAAGTATAAATCAAGTTGATAATACCTAACTTTAAAGATTATGATCACTATTCAGTCTATATAGATGTTATGTCAGGTAGTAAATTTGATTTTCATTATATAAATTGTGATGACTAAATCTTGTTTGTAAATGGAAAGTATGTGTAATACTTTCCAGGACAGCCATAATCAGCTGGGAGGAAATTGCTATGATTCAAATTATATGAATCACGATACACTCCAACTCTTCACAAGAGTTAAAGATGCAAGGGCTACAAGATCTAAATAAAGATTAAGAATTATGCTAAAAATAGAGCATAATTTATCTGCCTCTATTGATGATAGGGCAAACTCGGCACTTTGACAGAATCGTAAAGACGAAAAAGAAATTTATGTTGGTGATTAAGTGCTTACCAGTATTCGGAGGCAACAACAGCTGTTCAAATGAATGAAACAAATTGGAAGAATAAATTAGTATCACCAATCTCAGTAAGATCTTGGGCCAAGGTGACGAAGCCACCGTCAGAATGACTGGAAAGTTATGGAGGTTTGAGGTTTTGGGCGTTGCTTGTTAATGCCCACTTAAGTTCCTGTTGGAGCTATTTTTTAATTCATAAGTGTGATGTAATGGGTAAGCCTGGTAAATTAATTGTTGATTTGAAGGATCTTAGTCAGGTTGATAAGTTCCTAAGATTGGATAACGCTGAAGAAAATTTTGTATTTGAGAAGGCTTATATACGACAAAATCTTGGCACTCCACGGAGAAACGTCATATGTGGAAAGGAGGTTCCAGATATTTTCTGGAAGAATTCAAGCTTTGTTAAATGGCTCAGGCACTAACAATTTTAAATTAATTTAGGCTTTGAAAAGAGTGTCTCCAGCAACCTTTTACGTAAACAAAATCGTCAACAAGGAAAAACAACAGTTCAAGGGTTTCACCAATCTAAAAGCTATGTTAGATATGTGTATTGTTAAAAGCGAAAGACACATCCAAGGAAAATCAAATGAGAGAGAATCCTTCGTTTTATTTGTCAGATATTCACAAATGATGCCAATGATGTATTCAACTTAAAGAGCAAGCAACTTCTTAAATAAACAGATTCGATTTGGCTTAATAGAGTTATGGGGAAAAGAATATATCAAAGGCTACCTCAATTTTCTTGGCAAGAATTATCAGACACTAAGTCAGATGAAGCCGTTATTAAAGGAATTGACGCCTAGACACATTACAGAGCCTTTTAAGAATTTTCAAAATTAAACAAGGGGTTTATATTGATCCAACAAGCTTTATTGAATTGGAAGATTTGGGTAGGGAGTTGATCATAGAGAGAGATGATTTCACGATCCTGTAAAAGTGAGCAAATCTCTCTGAACTACCAATGCCTAACACTAAATGAATACATTTGTTCATGAAACATGAGCACAGAGAAAAGCTAAAGCTTTTGTCAATGTTTATTTGTCGCTAATGCGGAACTTCTTGTTTTCCTATATAACACAACCTTATCTGATAAATACTAATCCTTTTTTATCAAATTGACACACAGAGACCTTAAAAGATTTAGAAGCGCCTCAATTTCTCTCAGCAACAGACTAACCCTACTGCTTATTATCATGAGTCGACCTACTTTGGCATTGGGGTAAAAATTCTTTTATTCCCACTCTGATTTAATAATTAATTAGTATAGTGACTAGTAGTTAGTGCTTGCTTTGCTCCGCAGAGTTAAGTATTTTGCATGACACAATATTTAAGTTTTAATACTTGACCTAACATGTCATTGGAATCTGCAGCTACATTCAACATCACAAAGTTTAAAGTAAATTATACCATTGATTTAGCATTGGCATTATGAAGGTGTAAAGGTAGTAATTTTCTTTCCCCCCCTATTAAAGCTATTGTTTAAAGACATATTTTTAGCTTTTTATTGCGCTATTGTTGTAGAAGTCATTGGTGCTGCTGTTATTGGGACGTCAAAGATTGTTGGTGAAAAAGTCAAAATAAAGCTGTTGGCGGAAAGTAAATACTGTTGTTTTTATAACTTTATAAAATGTATTCTGTACTTGTTTGACAGTTTAAAAAATGAGATATATGAAGGATTAATACAATAAGAATCATCCCAAACATAAAACAATATCATTGATCCATATGATTAGTGCCTTTTAAACCAGCTATAATTAGAATTCAGATTAAGAAGCACAAAAGATCTGTTTCCTCAATTTAAAGGAATAGTGTTACTTTCTTCACCGTTTTGAAGGAATTTCATTTAGTTGCAGATTAAAATTGCAATTAGATCTATCCACATTTCAGTAGAATTTGAATGGCAATTTTGTTAAATATTCTAAAGTTTACAACTGAAAGTGTTGACAACATTCTAGTTTATAATTCTGGAAAAAAGTAGGTATTTTACTATACTCAGGTACCGTTTGAATTAGCTACATCCCTATTGATTTTAGTCTCTCCTCTGTACTCGTACTCGATCACTTTCTCGAGTATTACTGTACTAACAAAATGTCACAAGGGTTAAGGGGTAGCACCGGCCAGATCGGATGTGAAACTTTTTTAGTAACTTTAGTGTAGATTTGAGACATGAATTTTTGCAAGAATGGATTACAGGACTCAAATTTGCCTATGTAATTGATGTAGCCATGTATCAAGTTAAAATCACTGTTATACATTTCGACCACACTTCCAAAAAAAGAAAAGTTATTAAGTAGGATGAGACATGGTAATTTATCTAGGGTGAAATACCTCGTATCTAAGGAAAAACACATTCAGAGTGACGACATTCAAACTTATGCTTGCAACGTCGATCATTTCGGCGATGAAGTGAACGCGAGACGCGAGACGCAAGTGGGAGCATTCGCAGTGGCTGGTATTCACAGTGGAATGAATGACGTGGAGCAGATGAGTTTGTCTCATCGAAGCTTATCCAGACTAGAATCAAATAAAGACCTGGCAGCAATACAAATCACAAGCGCCAGACTAGTTGCTGATGATGTTGTGAACGCCGTCCCGATAGGAGTGACAAGATGTAAGGTCATTTCCATTGTTTCTTTTATCGTGCTGACGGGCATCATCATCCTCATTGTGATTTTGACACGAAGGTCCTCAAAGGATCCAGATACTGAATTGGCCGCAACTGCTCTATTGGAAAAACTAGAACCACTTCTCACTAATGCATCGCGCAACGAGTTGAAACTTCCAGATTCAGTACCATCCTTAGCTTTTAGCTGGTTGGAAAAATCTAATTTTCGTGATTTTTCTTTTACTCGCCAAGTTCAAAGATTTGCCATGGCAGCATTCTTTTTCTCAACAAATGGAAGATTGTGGAAGCAAAATAATGGCTGGTTAACTGAAAGTGATGAGTGTACTTGGTATCAAAGCAGTAACGAAAGTGTATGTGTGAATGGGACTCTACGGATGCTTTCACTAAACGACAATAATTTGTTTGGATTGCTTCCGAACGACGTTGCATTGTTTAGCTCTCTTGAAATCTTGGATTTGGATTCAAACGGCATAGCTGGCTCGATTCCGATGGGAATCAAAAACGTATCATCTCTAGTTGTTCTGAATTTAGGATCCAACAAACTTGTCGGTATGATTCCCACAGAAATTGGATTCTTGAGAAAATTAAAGCAACTTAGAATTGCTGCCAATGCGATTTCAGGCGAAATGCCAAGTGCAATAGGTCATTGTACAGAACTAACTGCAATAAGTCTGGGTATAGGTAAACTAAATGGGACCATTCCAATTGAAATTGGTGCGCTTACGAAGTTACAAGCAATTTTCATAGATAATAATCCTCTGACTGGGACTATCCCAAGTGAAATTGGTAGACTTACGAACTTGACAGCTCTTGGAATTTTCGGAATGAGTCTGGATGGATCCATTCCAAGTGAAATAGGTAGACTTACGAAATTGGAATATCTTGGATTTCATAGAAGTGGTCTAGATGGAACCATTCCAAGTGAAATCGGTGCACTAACAGAGTTGAATTATCTTGCGATTGATGGCAATCCTTTGAATGGAACTCTTCCTGAGAATCTATGCAATCAAGGGGCTACAATACATGTCGATAGCACCATCAACTGTTCTTGTTGCAATTAATGGATTGGTGTTGGTATAACGTATAAGTGATATTTATCAAATTCTTATGATCGATAAGACATACATAGTTGCTGTGGTTCTGTGCTCAATTCCTGTATAAATAGGAGTGAGTTTACTTTTGCATTGAAAATTTCCTGAGACTATTTGCTTCATAAAGGCTACTCGTGTATAGGTAATTATGGCAAATATTTTTTCATGATGCGCTACAAGATTCATCTCGTATTAACTTTTATTATAGCCATATCTTCATCTTGCCTGTTCAGCTTTGCTTGTGATTTTATTTCCAATCTAGTTAGTACTTTCATGGCAATTTCCCCCTTTTTTTCTGCTGGCCTTCACGGCCAAATTCACTTCATTCAATGCAAGGGATTTTGAATGGAGGTGATGTTGTACGTTCAAAGACCTCAATACATTATTTGTTGAATACTTTTGCTGTAACTCCGAAAATTGAGCAATGATGTCTGATCGTATTTCCTGATGAATCCATGATTATTTGTGTAACTAGTTAAGTCGTTAATTTCTTCGTCAAAATAGTTATTTTGTTCCGGTGAATTCAGTGTTCAATTAATCAATCATTGTACGTACAAAAGTGAAATCACTGATTGGAATGGTTAGATGAATAATAAAATTGGATTCTTTCCATACAACGATGGGAAAGCTGTGGTATAAATAAAGTTAGTGAGATTGTGAACAAAGATATCAATGATAATGCCTGCTGCGTATGGAGTTGCTACTATATTAACGGATATTCAACGGCAAATCTAGTCTTGCTTTTTATGCTGTAACAATGATCCACATTGAACCGAAGCGTCAAGATATGGCGACATTCCTTCGTTTCTCTTGGGCAAAGCGGCATAGGTATTTGAAATACTTGATATGCTTGTCCGTCACCTGGAATATCAAAAACATCTGGAAAGCCGTCACGATTACTATCGATCGTTTTCCCCTACTTCACCCACATCCATTCCCACCAGATACTCCTTTGAAATTCCATCCTTGGGACGATGTTTGGGGATCAATACTTGGATCTCCAGTATCTACTATAATCGAATTCGGAAATTGTAAATGTTACCTTAACTCTATGGATTGCCTCGACTTTCTAGAATGCATTCCTAGTGACGTAAATCAGAAAAAGTTGATGAACGAAGGAGCTCTCATCAGACGAGTGATCAAGGAAAACACGACAACGTTTGCAGGACCACCAGTTTCCGAAGAGTTTCTTGATAACGAAACTGTTAGCTTCGGTATTCAGGCAACTACTATTTCACTGTGGAGGAGATGGTTGATGAAAACGGCACTTCCAATGGGAATGGCCAATCGAACTGTCGCTTTTATGAATGAATCGATGTATTCAACTTGTCGAGAGAAAAACTTATTAGGATGGATGTGTTTACTTCGTGATTTCCAAGTTGAAGAGAATACAAATGATGAAGAAGATCTAATACCTGATGAACAATCTATCAACTCATTGAAAAATAGGATGGAACAGTTTCGTAACAATCTAACACATTCCACCACCTTAGAATATCTGCAGCTCTTCTCTCATGTCTCTCGAATCGCCTTCAATCTTCGTCCTCATGTGCTGGAAATTTACAAGCGGCGACTGAAGACGATTGATCATAATCGCCTCTCAAATGACAAAATCCTTCGAGTTGCGTTACACGTTCGGCGTGGAGATGCTTGTCGTTTTATGACAAGACCGTATCATTTTGAAAGCTCTTATTTCGAAGATGCTGCTCAAATCGGAAATAAAAGACTTTGTTATTCTAACTTTGCGTATATGGAGTCCCTTCTACGAATTATGAAGATGATTGATCGACACATAGTGGTGTACCTAGCCACTGATTATGCTTCTTCATTTTTAGATGAAATTAGCTCTGATTCTCACCTCAGATTTATTTACTTGAATGCTTCGTGGAAATATCTTGACTATCCTCGTAAAATTTTCGATTATGCTTCAACAAAACGTGGAAAAAAAGGTATGCACATCACCGATCCAAGAAATACGGAAAAGGCCATTCTAGGCGAAGCTGCATTTGTTGATATATGGCATCTGAGCCATGGACAAGCATTTGTTGGGCATCTTGGGTCACGATTCGGTAAAGTAAGCTGGATTCAAGCTATAGGTAGGCACAACGCTTTTGTGCCATTTTTCTCTGTTGACGGTCATAGTATCTGCTGTGAACTTGGTGAGTCCTGTGAGAGTATATCACGCTTTGTTGTATCCTTGGAAAATTGTCTTGCGATATTTTGGCCATTATCCAAGTATAGCGAAGGAACAGACGAAAATCAAGACTCGCCTTTCAGAGTGAAAGCGGCAGAAGCTGAGGTCTTTCACCGAATAGAAATCGGCAATTACTCAGAATTTGAAGAGCCTTATGGTAAGTGAAATTATTTTTAGTTGAATCCGCCTTAACAAAATTGTTCTTAGACTCTCGAACAACTATATGTTTCCTATTTCAGACTTTGTTGGATCACCAGCTTCAAAAGTTGTGGATATTGAAGGTTGCAAGTGTGATATTGCTTCCGTGGATTGTCTCCACATGATTCCTTGTATGAAGAAAGAATTTCATCGATCAGCTCACGCTGGCATTATGTTTCGCGAAGTTGTCCGGCAATTTTCACAGCATGAGGACGCCATGGAGTACCAATTTCCAAACGCTCCAATGGGAATGGGTTCTCAACACGTCACGATTGCAGTTTGGAAACAGTGGTTATCGGAAAATTCCTTACCAATAAAAGTGACTAGCGATCCAGACAGGTTTGTAAACGAAAGCAATTACCCCCATTGTGTGAAAATGAGCCTCCAGGGAAGAGAGTGCTTCTTAAATGATATTACCTCTACAGAAATTCTCGACGCTTTTGATTTGGAAATAATGAACAAATACAAAGAGTATTATGACGTTGACAAAGCTGCTGCACTCCAGTTAATAAGAAGGCTACAAGCAAATAGGTTTAATGTATCGACATTGGATTACCTACTTGGCTTTTCACAAATTTCACGTATGGCCTTTTCCTTGAGGGCTCATATGCTTGAAATATATGACAAATACTTAGAAACCGTGGGTAGGAAAATTGGGAATTCTGACACAGATACGTTTTCAGTGTCTATGCATTTGCGTCGCGGAGATGCATGTATGCATGAAACTACAGGCTATGAAAAACAAGCCTCTACTCTCAATTCACCTGCTCAGTCAGGTTCATATAGGCTTTGCTATGATACGCAAGTTTACATGGAAGCGTTGCAAAGAATTTTGAACTTCCTTCCGGATAAGAATGTAATTGTTTACATATCCACTGATCACCTGGGGGCAATAATGGATGAAATCAAATCTCGTTTCTCTACTCTTTACAAGTCAGTGACTTGGAAATATCTGAAATATCCAAGACAATATTTTAATTACAATAATGCAGTTTTCGATGGGGGGAATTACATCGAAAATCCTGAGAATAGGTATGCAGCCAACCTAGGTGAAACAGCCGTTGAAGATATCTGGCACCTGAGCCATGGTCAAGTTTTCATTGGACACCTTGGATCTCGATTTGGAAAGATTGCATGGTGGCAGGCAACCGCTCGATATCATTCTTTTATACCATATTTCAGTGTTGACGGTCACAGTACTTGCTGTGACATTGATGAACTTTGTGGCCTTATGGCTAAGTATGTTGTCTCCATGGAAAATTGCTTAGCAATATTTTGGCCCGACACAAAATATGTCAATCGTTTTGATGAAGACGGGTACTTTTCACTAGGATCACACTTCCGAAAAGGAGCAGCGATTGATGAAATTAAATTTAGATCTGCAAGAAATTCTACTTTTGATAATGGGGGTGATGACAAACAAAATTGAAGTACAGATAACAACTATAATTTTTTTATAAAATGAAAGCAAGGAATCATGAAACATTAATACAACCTATATGTTATGTAGTGTCAAAACGGAAAAGTTTAAAAGAATTTCATCGGATTCAAAGGAGCGAAAAGCTTCATACTTTCTAGCAACTTTCCAAAACCAAAGAAAGCATAAATCAACTCAGTCTGATAGCTCTATGATTTAAGATGCTGCATGCATTGGTGGCAAAGTATGGACGATTGGATTTTGAATATGTAGTTGATCAAATCATTTTGAGTAACGTTGCCACACGTTGCCAATAACTACCAATTAAAGTTTTCTATTTTGTTTTCAAATTCTGTTGATGGATGACACAGATCTCATCACTCGCCATCCTCCTTTTAATATTTTTCATTGCATTGTATAATTTGAATCTAACAGGATCCAAATAATACCAGAAGGCAAAAAAGGGGATTGTTTGGTTATCATTGTTTGATCTTATCTGCTATCCATAATCAACAGCTTTATTTCCTATGACATTGCAATCAAAAGATATTCATTATTGTGCAAAAGATGAATAAAGTATGAAAAGGAAACCTACTCGATGATATCCAAGGATGCGCAAATATTTTTAATGACATGATTATCTACGTTTCGGGTACTAGCATTGCATGACGGACAGCCTAAAACGCCTATATCCATACACGCTACTAAAGGAGATAATTCAACATTTATGGGAGCTTTTGGCGTAGCTGATGAGTCCAATTATTTCTTCGTCCAAAGTTTCTTAGGGAGGTATGACTAATCTACCAAGTTTGGCACTAAACTACGAATTGCATACATGATGCAAGAGTATTCGGAAGCTTGCTATGCATTTGCAATATCTTTAAAAATTAAAATCGTGAAAGCGACATAACAACTAAGGATGAACAATCTCAAAAACACGCATCAGGCCTGCAGTAGTGTAAAGAGGTCTTCACTCTTTAATCAGTTAAAATGCTGTCCATTATCAAACAAAACATCGCATTAGACAAAAATATGCATCATGCTTCATTAGTGTAGAGAGGTCTTCACTTTTTAATCACTCAAAATTCTGTCCATTATCAAGCAAAACTGTGTTAACTTTCAAATCAATCAAAAATGTCGTCAGGGATGATCACAGATATTTATCTTGCAAGGAATGGAAATCTGCGAATGGAAAGTAATCTAAGATGATCAATTTGTGAATCGGATAGTGGGACATATCCCAGAAGGCCAGGAACTAGAGAACTAGCATATGATAGAACTGCCTGTCCCCATGCGTTACAGCCCAAAAGATAGCAAATGACATCACTATGAGGATCTATTGATCCGATCAATGGTGTCGAGTCGGGAGTTTCCGAGTAAATTCCAAATTGATTTGGGATATCTTCTAATGCTAATCCTGTTTCATCACAACCGTACGTTTTCAACGTCCATTCCATGAGCCTTTTATTTCGCTCCTTATCCTTTGGCTCCTTGAGTGCACTGAAATGATCTTCACCTGATGTTCTGACTTTGCCCTCCGTGAAGCACCAATCATGGGAAAAACCCCAGGTGAAAAAATTACTAGAATTCTCACATTGATAGCTACTTCCCTCTACCGGTACATGAACAAGATACGAGTAACAGGGTTTGATAACGCCGCTTAACTCCTTCCATTGGAATAAACCACCGGTTGCAACGACAATATGCCGACAATAAATTGTGTCTCCTGTAGCTAGCTGAATTTCTCCTATGCGTTCTCCATTGATTGTTACCTCTGAAATCTGCGTAACTGTAGTATTACTCAAGAAAGTTGTAGATCCCTCAGCCGCACGAATTAAACCTTTTGCGTACGAAGACGAGTCTATGACGGCATCATTTGGAAAGTATATGGCGCAGTGAAAGTCAGGACTGCAACCAGGAACGTCTGCCAACATGGCACTGTCAAACCAATTGATATCCTTGCATCCTAAAGATCGAAGAGTATGATACTCTTCCAACAATTCCTCTTCATCACTTTGGTAACCGATATAAAATGAGCCCAGCTCTCGTAGCTGCTGAGAGGGTGACTCCAAGGCAACACGCTTTGCCAAATCTTTCTGGATCTGTAATCCTTCATAGGTAAGTTCGAGATACCTACGAGCACCCTCTACTCCATGATGAGATATGTAGTATTTTGAGCTGCAAGCAAATACCTGTACCATCATTTTGATCGTTGGTGCAGCGGCCATAACAGCTGTTCCACTTGGACGTTCTGAAGTGGCCTCTCCAGGCATTTTTCCATTGTCAATAACGAGAACATTGCGAACTCCTGCTTGAGAGAGATGATATGCAGCAGAAGATCCCGCAACACCTGATCCAATTATGACAACCTCATAAGGAGTGTTAGAAAGTTCCATGATGACTTTAAGTTTGCTCTGAACATGTTTTCAACGCGCGCATCGAACAATCGCGATCCAAATCTTTGTCAAAAATAATTTATAGGTTTCACTAGTAGTTGGTGCTTGCTTCGCTCCGCAGAGTAAACAATTTTACAAAAGAGAATGTATCTTTGATTTTTTTCTTTCAAATTTCCAGCAATAATTATGTCATGGATTTTTATGATTGCTATTTGTGAACCTAAAATTTGCAGGTCATACAATCTGATGCATGACACAATATTCAAGTTTTACTACTTGACCTAACATGTCACTGGTATCTCCAGTTGCATTCAACATTTCAGAACTTAAAGTGAAGTATAATATTGATTCAGTAATGGCATAATGAAGGTGTAGAAGTAGTCATTCCCTTTATTTCCTTTTAAAAATATGGTTTAAAGACTTATTTTAGTTATTTCTTGCACTATTGTTGTAAAAGTTATTGGTGCTGCTGCTATTGGAACGTCAAAAATAGTTGATGAAAAAATCAAAATAAAGCTGTTGGTGCAAAGTCAACATTATTGTTTTGTTAACTTTATAAAATATATTCTTTACTTGTATGACAGTTTAAAAAATGAGACAAATGAAAGATTAATACAATAAGAATCATCCCAATGATACAATGATACAATTGATCTATATGATTAATGCCTTTTTATCCAGTCATAAGCAGACTTAAGATTAAGGTCTTTTTCCTCAATTTAAAAGAATAGTGGTTTTTTTCAATGTTTTGAAGGAATTTCATTTAGTTGCAGATTAATTTTAGATCCATCCACATTTCAGTAGCATTTGAGTGACAATTGCGTTACATATTCTACAGTTTACAACTGAAAGTCTTGACGACACTCTAGTTTTCAATGGATAAAGTAGCCAATATTGAACAAGGTACAATTTGAATTAGCTATATCCCTATAGATTTTAGTAGCTCAGTATGAAAAACATGTACTCGTACTCGAATACTTTCTCGATTATTACTGTACTTTTCTTTCAAAACTCACAATGGTTACGGGGTAGCACCGGCTAGACCGGACGTGAAACTTTTTTAGTAGTGTAGATATGTAAAGACACAGTTTAGTTCCTGAAAAGAGAACGAATCGTTACAAATCTTTGTCAATAATATTTTTTAGGTTTAATAAGATAAGACATCAAACAAGAGGATGTTTTTGATATGAACAAGCTCGTTACAAATCTTCGTTAGAAATATCATACTTTTATTGAAGGGATTGGGTAATGTTAAGGCTCTTAATTTAAGCTATTTCTTAATCTTGATTCTTTCATTTCAGTTGTACTAGAAGTGGAGTGTGAAAAAATCTAAATAACTTTTTTAAGAAAGAATACTTATTCTTCGGCCAAAGAAAGTATATATTTGCTTTCCAAATAAGTCATTCCAATCTGTGAGTAGATGTATCATTCCAATTCATATTTCATTTTTCTCTTTACTAGCAATATCTGTTAAAAAATGACGGAATTGAAGAATTCCGTACTGGTATGATGCCTTTCGCAGCTGATCTATGTATTAGAGATTTATTTATACATTTGTTCCTTCGTAGCAGCCACCTCGAGGCGTTTAGAAAATACATCACTCGTGGTTGTCGTTTTTCTCTTTGAGGAAAATTAAAGTATCCATTGATATTTCGAAGACACTCCATCGGATTCCTTTTCCCTACTCCTGTATTGAGGCAAGGCAGTAATCTCAAATCTTTCAAATGCTTCATCAGGTTCGTAGCATTGTATCTGGAAAGCGATTAATGACTCCTTCCATTCCTCCTAAAACGTGTGAGATTGTGATTGTTGGTGCTGGTACAGCTGGAGCGTCGGCTGCGTATCACCTTTCTAAAGCTGGCGTGCGTGATATTGTAATACTCGATAGTGGAAAGCAACCAGGAGAGGGACTGCTGAGTAAACCAAGTGGAACAGCTGTTATGTTAGAAGCACCCACGATAAAGATGATGATACAATTATATGGCGCAAGCTCAAAGGATTTTATTGCTCGTAATGGAATAGAAGGTGCACGTAAGTACCTCTCTCTTGCCTCAGAAGGCTTACGGATTCAGAAAGAATTAGCCAAAAGTTTTGCCCTAGATTCGCCGTCGACACAGATACGAGAACTTGGCTCATTTTATATTGGATATGAAAGTGAAGAAAAGCTTTTCGTGGAAGAATTCCAGACTCTTCAATCTTTGGGATGCAGGGACATAGTATGGTATGATAAAGCTATGTTGGCAGATGTTCCGGGATGTAGTCCCGATTTTCATTGTGCCATATACTTTCCAAACGATGCTATCATTGATTCCTCAGCATATGCAAAAGGGCTGATACGTAAGGTTGAACAAGATGGATCTGCAACATTTTTCAACGATACAACTGTTACTGGAATTTCCGAAAAAATTATTGATGGTGAGCGTAAAGGAATTGTTGATCTTGCTTCAGGAGATACTCTGGAATGTCGACATGTCGTTATCGCCACTGGAGGATTGTTTCAACTAAGAGAAATTGCTGGTGTATTGAAGCCATGCTACTCGTATCTCGTTCATGTCCCAGTGGAAGGTAGCAAATATGAATGTGACAACTCCAGCAATTTTTTTACTTGGCAATTTGCTTACGACTGGTGTTTCACAGAAGGAAAGGTGCGAACCTCTGGTGAAGATGGATATAGTGCTCTAGCCGAACCTAAATCTACAGAACGGAACACTAGATTAATGAAATGGACATTGAAGAAGTATGATTGTGATGAAAGTTCTTTATCATTAGAAGATATCCCAAATCAATTTGGGGTTTACACGGAAACACCAGATTGTTTTCCTTTAGTTGGATCCATAAATCCTCTTAGCATTACAATTTGCTACTTGTTGGGATGTAACGCCTTAGGGCAAACAATTCTATCCTACAGCAGTTCATTGATACCCGGCATTCTTGGATATAAATCATTAACAGATTCCCAAAAGGATACTTTGAAGTTCATTTCGGTTCAAAGATTCTCTTTAGAAACTCTAAATGGAAAGAACACTGCAACAAAATGGATCTAGAGAATCAGTTCAATATAATTTCCCCATATACTTAGACCCTAGGCTTTTGTCTCGATGAAAACGAGATATGTCAATAAATTTCTTTTGAGAGAGTGGCACTCTGGAGATTTGGTAATTCGTACTATGAATTGATGTAAAGCATCTCATTTGAAAGGCAAATAGCTAGTGTAAATTGAATTTAGGCCAGTTCAGCAAAGCTTCCACAATTCCTATGAATTTTGCTCGTAAGTAAAGTTGTGCATCCAATTTATGTCATCACTTTCACCAAGATAGGAATTCTTTTGAATATCTTGAAGATCATTCCTTAGATGGATATCCTATCCAAGGGATCTCATTAGCCAAGCCATATATATGCGTAGACATTATTGTTGTACATCGATGAAATGCTTTAGGTCATGTTTTTTTATACAAAATAATCATTAGGGATAAAGGTATCATCTATTTTCTGAATTAAACTATGCCTCCTTCCATGTCGTCAGCTGTCGGTCCCCCTGCAGATTTAGTGCCAATTCGGATTGATGTATGCACAGAAGATGGTCACGTTCGAATAATTGATACGTTGATTTTTGATTCGAATTGCTGGCCTATACCGCTTGTCCCACCTCTACATGAAAGCATCGAGGAGAACGTCCGAGAGTTGGCAAGCACCATAATTGCTGATGCTGAGGTGGTTGGCATGGGCAGAACTGTGCGCCACTTTACCAACCGAGTGGACTTGTGGTCGTGGGAGCTACAAGAATTGGTCGAGGAACAATTGAGACTACAATTATGGGAAATTTTCGAAAAGAAGAATTCAGGCGACCCTGGACCGAACGCCGGCATCAAGAAGAACATTAGTTTACGGTTGAACGTTAACAATATCCAAATCACGGATGATTTCGAATGGGACAATACGGTGCCTGGTATGTGTCCTCTTGCAATGAGCCAATCTATCGCTCGAGATCTCAATTTGCCATCTGAGGCGACCATTGCCATCACCACCGCCATCCTAAATCAACTTCATGGTAGTCCCATATCTCACAAGCCTTCGGAATCGACAATGACCAGAGCATCTATTCTGGAATCACGTGATCACATTTCCAACGTCGCACACGCGGTAGCCCTGCACCGACCAAAGAATTTAGAGAAACATATTTTATAAGATTGAGGACAAAGGAAAAGGCAAAACTTCCATACATGGAACAAGTATTTGTTGATCATTGTGTGATTGGGAGTGAACATGCTGAGATGTTATGTCAATCTCGTTCATTTAAGTAAAGTTATCTGTAGATACTACGTTTTGAATCAATCACCATCTGTTTCCTTGCCCCTGACTTATAGCAATCCGGGTGAACATCTTGAAGTGGAAACTTTAGGGAAACTCTCTTGTGGGATTCGAGATGGATAAACGTTAGGATCTATCAGATCAACGAAGCAGATACTCGATTCGTAATGAGCCAGGATAAAGGAGAGAAGTCGTCTCAATGGAAGATCGTTTAGTCGTGTGTGGAATACATAGATATGTTCTCTCACTCACTCACTCACTCGTGCTCGTATGACTTAGGATTAGAGAATGAACCAGTAAGTCAGAAATTTGCTTATCAACGAGAATGATAAATTAGAGCCTTGTAGTATTTCATCAACCAGATGCAATGTGATAATTCAGTTCGAATCAGAAATTCTATTCTTGCCATAAGATAGTTAGTCCGCTGACATTGGCCATTCATGTGATAGTTAACGTTTCGTATATCCTTCATTTCTTTTCAATGTGTTGTCATCAAGACAAAAAATTAAAGTGAATTGTCCTTGAAAAAAGGGATCAATGCCAACATCTCATGAACCCAGTGAAAATGGTAGATAAAGTTCTGTACTATA
>CAAAJI010000010.1:223121-244093 GCA_900642245.1 Fragilaria radians | reverse complement strand
GGGACCGAACGCCGGCATCAAGAAGAACATTAGTTTACGGTTGAACGTTAACAATATCCAAATCACAGATGATTTCGAATGGGACAATACGGTGCCTGGTATGTGTCCTCTTGCAATGAGCCAATCTATCGCTCGAGATCTCAATTTGCCGTCTGAGGCGACCATTGCCATTACCACCGCCATCCTAGATCAACTTCATGGTAGTCCCATATCTCACAAGCCTTCGGAATCGACAATGACCAGAGCATCTAATCTGGAATCACGTGATCACATTTCCAACGTCGCACACGCGGTAGCTCTGCACCGACCAAAGAATTTAGAGAAACATATTTTGTAAGATTGAGGACAAAGGAAAAGGCAAAACTTCCATACATGGAACAAGTATTTGTTGATCATTGTGTGATGGGAGTGAACAAGCTGAGATGTTATATCAATCTCGTTCATTTAAGTAAAGTTATCTGTAGATACTACGTTTTGAATCAATCACCATCTGTTTCCTTGCCCCTGACTTGTAGCAATCCGGGTGAATATCTTGAAGTGGAAACTTTAGGGAAACTCTCTTGTGGGATTCGAGATGGATCAACGTTAGGATCTATCAGATCAACGAAGCAGATATTCGATTCGTAATGAGCCAGGATAAAGGAGAGAAGTCGTCGCAATGGAAGATCGTTTAGTCGTGTGTGGAATACATAGATATGTTCTCTCACTCTCTCACTCACTCACTCACTCGTGCTCGTATGACTTAGGATTAGAGAATAAATCAGTAAGTCAGAAATTTGCTTATCAACGAGAATGATAAATTAGAGCCTTGTAGTATTTCATCAACCAGATGCAATGTGATAATTCAGTTCGAATCAGCATTTAATGCTTGCCATAAGATAGTTAGTCCGCTGACATTGGCCATTCATGTGATAGTTAACGTTTAGTATCCTTAATTTCTTTTCAATGTGTTGTCATCTTGTCCTTGAAAAAGGGATCAATGCCAACATCTCATGAACCCAGTGAAAATGGTAGATAAAGTTCAGGATCTTGCCACCACCATGCTTGGTATATCTTCTCAAATCACTGTATACAAGGACCATTCAACATGTGCCTCTATACAGGACAAAATTAAGTTTATTTGAGGCTTATACTATTCTCTACCCAAGATTGGGGTAGATACATTACATTCTGTTTTCAAGAAATTATGGAAAACTACTCTTACTTTTTAATATGCTCTCACATCATTTGAAGTTGATTAAGGTTTTTAAGATATCAGAGATGTCTTCTTGTGTAGAATATTGTGGGGGTGCATTTGATGTTTCCTTTCACAACTGCTTCATTGTTGTATTAGAGTGTAGCACTCCTTACATGAAATCAGTTACATTTTATCAAGATGTTGACAACACATGACCTAGAGTAGGATAGTGGAATTGAGAAAAAAATGAAAACTTGAGGAACGAAAGATATATGTAAGAATTCGAATTGCGCAAGATGTATTCGAGTCTGAGGATTGAAGGAAGTGTCCAACATTTAGGTCTATTTTAAGAAAAGGAAACAAGAAATGTCATTATATCATATGGACTTGAGTTTAAGTTCACGTTTTAAAGTTCGTGGTTGTGTTCGAAAGGAATATCCCAAACCTTATAAAAAGTGTGACACGAGACGAAGGTAACTTGAAATGGAAACAATTTGCTATGATGACAGCAAAGGCAGTAGTCATCGAAAATCGTGATCCCTGGATCCATAAGGCGTTCTTGAAGGAAAAGCTAGTCATTCGCGAAAGATATTGGCGACGATTAAGGGATATCAATATTCTAACTTCGGATCTAATTACTGTCATTCCCACTGCAGGCATATGGCGAAAGTATCTTCCATTGTGTATGAAAATCTCTGAAAAGTGTCCTAAATTCAGGCTAATCTTATTGGAAAGCGTGGTAGAGTTATTAGATTGGAGACACTCAACTAATTGCATTCTTTCTGAATCCGGAGAGAGGGTTCCAGAAAAAACTGCTGAACATGAGAAAAGCCGACTTCGAAAAATGATGGAAGAAAATCGAATCATTCCATTCTGCGATATGAGCCTTAGAGATGACGAATTTGACGAGTTTGACCTACTTGATTACTCTTGTATGAAAATTCAAGATCGATGCAATACAGCCGTATACCGTGCGGCAAGAATGTTTCATTCACCAGTTGTAGTTATTGTGGAAGGAGATGACATTGAAAATCTCAGCAACTATGAGGTAGATGCCAAGTTGATAGATGGCTTTCTCGATTTAATTTTTCAATATATGCCTCTAGAAGAGCAGAATAAAATATCATCCATCAAAGAAGATTGTGAATCAAGCTATAAAAGGCGTAACATTTTTAGCGTCAACGATACAGTTCTCATGGATGAGTACATTTCAGAACAAGAAATTAACTTAGGGCTTCAAGATGGATCCTTATACTGTGGAAAACTTGATGTAACTAAGCAAAACTTTAGAGAAGCCTACGTCACTACCACAAATGGGCGATTTTTCATCGACCAAGGGCTTGGGCACTTCAATCGTGCTATTCATCATGATATCGTGGTTGTAAAGCCACTTCCCGAGAATCAATGGGGTCGTCCAGTGGGAAGACGACGTATTGTACTGAACGATAACACAGAGGAGAATGACACCGATATTGATGATAATACTGCATCTCCAGTCCCGTCGGCAATTGTTGTCGCAATAAAATCACCTTCGCGACGGCGCTATGTGGCTACTCTCTTGGATACACCAAGTACTGACGACCGGGCAATCATTGTTGTTCCAATAGACTCTAGGATACCACGGATTCGCATTCAAACCAAAAGCTGGCAGAAGTTGGAAAGTCAAAGATTGTTAGTCGAGATTGATGGCTGGGAATTCGGCTCCAACTATCCTACCGGTCACTGCGTCGAGATACTCGGTCCATATGGCGATCTAGAAACTGAAATCAGGTGTCTTTTACTGGAACATGAGATTCAATTAACCCCATTTAGTAATAGTGCCGTGGCCATACTTCCACCGGAAGGAGACAAATGGAGGATCCCGAAGGAAGAAATCGATTCTCGACGAGATCTTCGAAAACAGTGCCGCATATTTAGTGTCGACCCAATAGGCTGTCAAGACATAGATGACTCAATGCACATCAGAGTTCTAAATAATGGTGATATTGAAGTCGGAGTGCACATAGCGGACGTAACGTACTTCGTCCCACACAATTCTGCACTTGATAAAGAAGCTCAACGCAGAGCCACTACATTTTATCTTGTAGATCGACGTTTCGATATGCTTCCTTCACTTCTTAGTTCAAACCTTTGTTCCTTGCATGGAAATCAAGATCGCCTTGCCGTTAGTGTCATCTGGATCATGTCCCATGACTTTGAACGAATCAAATCTACATGGTTTGGAAAAACTGTTATTCACAACTGTCAAGCCATGACGTACGAGCAAGCACATAATATTCTTCAAAATAAGCCTCCAGACGACCTCCAACAGCCACCACCGCCAGCACTAACAGCTGGTTATAGAGTAAAACAGAATCAAATTGCATGTCTCAAAAAAGATTTGACCATGCTAACTGAACTCACTCGAAAACTAAGAAAGCGAAGAGAAGATATTGGAGGAGCAGTCAATCTTTCTAATGAAGATTTGGGAAATGAGCTTAAATTTGTACTCGATGACAAGGGTAACCCAGTAAAGGTATCAAACAAGAAGGAATTGGAAATCCATCATACAATCGCAGAGTTGATGATTCTTGCCAACCAATCAGTCGCTGAAAAGATTTTCAATTGTTTTCCTACATCATCTTTGTTAAGAATTCACAGAAGTGTAGATGCCAATAAATTTGAAGACCTTGAAATCGCCATGAAAGCTAGCGGTATTGCCTTTGATGGACGTTGCAATAAATTTCTAGCAGAGTCTCTAAGGAAAGCAAAGGAATCTGAAAGGGAAAGAACAATTGTCAATGCCTTGATGCAGTCATTAGCGACGCGAGCAATGTCCGAAGCCGCCTATGTTTCATCAGGCAACGTTGGCCCAGGTGTAAATTTGTCACATTATGGCCTTGGAATTGACAAATACACTCACTTCACATCTCCAATTAGGCGATATGCTGATGTGATTGTACATAAGCAACTTTTCGCTGCTTTAGATATTGAAAATGCAACTCTCAATGTTGGTCCACCACCAGGTTTCAAAACTAGATCACCCAAGATAATCTTGCCGAATTCTAAGGCAATATCTATTCTTGATGGAGAGGGATTGCAATCTATACCTAATTCTATTGTTACGAAGAATGCCGACGTCACGAATGCAAACGACAGGATTTCGGAAAGTCTTGAAGAGTTTTCTCATTCTAGTCATTTGATTCATAAAATCATTCCTTATGAAAGTAATGAGGTTGCCAGAATTTGTGAAAACTTGAATAATCAAAATCGGCGTGCAAAGTTGTCTTCAAGCGAGTGTCAAAAACTATTCCTTTCACTCTATTTTAAGGATCATGACTGTACTGCAAAAGCTATTGTAACGGATTTACGATCAAATGGATTGATTGTCTTCATCCCAACTTTCGACGTAAAAGGATCTGTGTATCTAAGTGACAAATCTGGAAATGTTATCCTTGATCCGTTCTTAATTGGTCTTCCTGAAGATTCTGGTGTTGACACGGCTGGCAGCGTTGTGGCAGGCAAACGCAATCGTCGATTTCCTGGAGGAACCATAAAGCTCCACGAAGACCCTGAAAACGTTTCCAAATCAAAAGTAGAAGTCAATATTCCAGGATCCCAAAAACTTTTAGTATTCCGAATCCTGGATGTCATCACCGTTCGTGTTTATTGTGACTTAACTGATGTCAAAGCGAGAATTCCTCCTCCGACAATCAACCTGGTTGCGTCGTCATCACCAAAGGAGGCACGGAACGATTCCATAACCCCTGTTCTAAAAAAGCGTTCAGATTTTGAGATAGCAGCGAAAGCAACGTCACAAGTAGAAACTTTGGCTTCCTCTTTTCCTTCGATGTACAGCGTACTGGCAGCGATACCTAAAAATCCAACTGTATTCCCAACTCCAAATCGGTCACGCACCCACAAAATTGAATTTCGTTCCAGTATGATTGGTAGAAAGGCATTTGGAAGCTTCATCAATCCAGATACTCGATCTGCTCTACAAGAGGCTGCGGCTTCTGCGTCATTGATGTCCAGCGTTTACCAAAGTTCTGAATCAACTCATCTGATTGCACAAGGCAAGGATTTCAATGCAGCTCGTACGATAGAAAGAAATATCACTGCTCGTTCACAAAAGCTTGCGGCAGAAAAGAGACATACAAGGAAGTCAAAAGGAAAGGGGTCGTAATCGAAACGAAATTCTCATTGAATTGTGAGTCATGATAATACATAATTGAATATCTAAGAGAACTATTTATGTTCAATACTTTGATATGGGGATGCTATAGCAGCACATATTGAAACAACTTTTAAGCAATCTTGGGATGAACGAAATGGGAGCTGCTTACTAGCTAATTTGAAGTAAAATGTGGTACTTTGGATTGTTGCAACCGGAAAAGGGATTTTACGTGAAACCAAAGCGAAAACCAAAGTGCTTGTTCTGCGGTCGATAATTGCATAAATACCCCAATGTTGTAGGCCATCGCAGATATACATCATTATTCACGAAACAACGTGATCAATTTTTAAGTGTTTGTCTGACGACATTGAGCATCTCTCCAAATTTCAAGATATGCAGGAATTCATCGATAATGTGAAAGGAGAGGCCAAATACAAGACAAGATATTAGTTTACCATGTACTCCTAGATTCAGGTTGTAGGAAGACTAAAATTATAAAAATAGTCTTCTGGATAATTTCTTTGAGTCCAGGAAACAATGAAACCAAGTATTTTAATCTATAACGAATCACAACATCGCATAAGACTTTGCACTGAGTTAGCTGTAGATGAAACAGGATAGGTGTCAGGGTGCAATAAGATACTTTGACGTGAAATTCAAATAAGCAGCACCAGAGAACAAGATATAGTACTCTCTATTAGGAATAAAAAGTGGGATGGCATGGTGATTTCAATGTAAACACCAAATGCAACTTTGTCTTATCTTGGCAGGCATGAGGTGTCGTTGCATGCTCAGCAAACTGTGTGTCTATTCTAGATACAAGATACAAAAAGTCAAGCATTCTACACACATTAGATTCCATTAACAATGTATATTATAACCAGTGACAACACTGTAATTCCTTACTCTGAAAAATTACTGTTGCTATGCAATACTTAGTCTATCTTGCTAAAATAACCCATTCATAAATGCTGCTTCAATGAAATATTGTACTTTGACCGTGGTATGAGCTTTATGGGCTGAAATGAAATCAAAGTATCAAAGCTGAAAAAGGTGAAAAAAGTGATCTCCCAAACCTGCAGCTTTCGATTTCACATTGTGACAAATATGCTAACCAAGGGACTTAAAAGTAAATGGATCAAAAATTACCAATTAAATTTACCTGAATATTTTTGCAAAGTGTGATGACATGGTGATGTTGTGATTTGGAAATTCCAGAAGTGTTGAAAGCTTATGCGGTTCTGCTCACGGAAGGTAAACGTGCATGCACTTATTCAAGCATCTACATGCCGCTTCGCTTATTTAACAATTATGGAGTCTCGGAGGTTGTTACGAGCATTGCCTCTCTGACAATTCATCCGCTGAGAGAGTGTTATTGAGTTTGTCAGTGCAAAGGAGATACTTTTCATTTTGTTCAAGTAATAATTTGAGGAGAGGAGACGAATATCAAAATTTTATTAGGATATGTGAAAATTGATTCTGAGTACTGAGCCAGTGAGAAAGTATTAATTCATGGAAGAAATAATAATACCAAAAAGCTGAACAAGGCTATCATAAAGTTTGAAAACATCATGAAAACAGTTCACCTTCGCACCAGAAAAGGCTTCCACGTATAGAAATGTGCAAAATGTTGTTGATAGAGCATAAACTTATGTTGAGATATCCAAAAAGGGATCCTTATTATTATAATCCAAGAAAAGAAAGGATGATTGCTTTCGGAGTTTCTTCCATGTCAGAAAAGCTAAGGCCTACATCGCCATCAACCCATTCCACAAATCTGTTTGGTTGGATTTGCATACTCAATGATGCGTCTTGCTTGATTTTCTTGTTCTTCCAGTCGACACCCATCCTATTCCATATCGATTCCGAAACATTTTCATCAAAGAATTTTTGGATTTTGTTACGATCATCATGTATACCATCTGCTTGGAAAACAGGCCTATGACTGCGGCTCCAAAGATGATAGGCGACAGTTTCAGGAGGGGACCATAGTTCATAGCCTTGTTCGTGAAATTGAATAGCACGATAAACTTCTTCTCCAAAGAAAACTCGATAGGTAGGATATGGACAGTCAGAAATTGAAGGTCCTGGTGCAAAATTAAACCCTGCTGCATACAGTTGTGTAGGTATCGGCCCACTCGATATATCTGGTAATAAGTGCCCACGTTGTCGAAGCATACCCGAAGAATCAAATTTCCAAGGAGCTAAAAGAGTCGGACGCGTTTCCTCAGGTATTTGATTGGGTAATTTATATCCAACAGGATAGGTCGTAAACATCGATTTACCTGAAGGCAAATGCTCAATGAGGTACGCATCCCAGTTTGGACGAAATCGCATATGAGAATCAATCTGCAAGACAAAGTCTTCATCACAATAAAGAAGCTGTGCTAATCTACGAGCATAGCAAGGACCGCGGGCATCCTTGGCCTCTAAGCTTAGGCAACGAATTCGAGAGTCTGAAGCTATAGGTATCGCAGGCTCGTCAGCTGCATCATATTGCCAAACAAGTCCAATTCTAATTCGGTTTGAGTTTAATGCATTCTTAAGCAGCGATTGTATTGTAGGAATTGTTTCCGAATCACGATATGATGCTATCGATACAAAAATAGTGGATGATGAATCAGGATTTTTTCCAATTGTTAATGGTCGTGGCGACGATTCTCCATCAGAAATGATTTGATTCGTTGGTGGAGCATAGATTGAGGCCCTAGGTTTTTCTATCTGTGCTGAATCTTGTCTTGGCCTTCCGTAAAACCACATGGTCATCGCTATTCGGTCTCGATGTCTGGAAGGAAAAACCTCGTGCAAAACTTTGTCCGACCGGAACAATACAAGACGATTGAAAAATGGAACCACAGCATAATGATGTTTATCAAAAGATAGATCTAAATGTCCTCCATCGTGATCTTCGGACCAATCAGAAGGAGTGAAATAGTAAACTGCTGTAACAATTCTGTGTTCGTCGTCTCCTAACTTTGGGTCTTCTTGAGAACATGCTCCACTAAGATCACAGTGTTGTGGGTACCCACTCTTCCCATCTCCTGGGTAGACAGCTATCTGTACAGATGTCTTATCGGAAAATATCAAGGATTGGATGTTTGAAATATTATTTCGTATTTTCTCTTCAAAGCGGGACAAAAATATTGAGAATTCGGGATGAGAGCTTTGGAATTTGTCACTCTTTCGAATTTCATGAGATAAAAAAGTAATTGTATCTCCTCTAGCCATGGGAATGTTTCGATCATTCATATTCAGTACCCTGAACATGTCTTGGAGCTTGGCATCTCCGATGGTTCTAGCAGGACGTAGTTGTGACATCAACGTGGATTTTATCAGCTCGGACCTGGCTCGACTAGCTTGCTCAACCTCCATAAAATGATCAAGGACATCATAGTACAATGGCCCATGAGCTAGCTGATTCGATGCATTAGGCGACCACCTTGTAAAGGAATTACTTCGTATCGACATGGGTCTCGAAATTTTTTTGGTCAAGGACAAAAGTTTCCGGTAAAAAACACACACAGGATTGCTAAGTCCTACTATGTTTTGTGATCTTTTTAATCACATAAAAAAGTAAATTAACTTTTTATTTTTCATGTTGGCAGCGTTCCATTACTTATCAAGAAATTAGATGAAGTCCATACTTCAAGAGGCTATGAAATTACAAACAGTTTGACATAGTCACTTTGCACATTAATCGTTTGACCAGTATAAAAGCTATGAATCATTTACGCAAACGTCCAAACAAAAACGATCGCAGCTATTACATTGAGCATGACTTTTCCCCTCACATTAAACAAGTGTTGAATAATGTCTTTGCATTTACAGAAACTAAGATATGTCAATCAGCTTGTCCCATATTGTCAACAAAATTCTGTAGGGTAACTTTAACATAGAGAAACAAGCAAGCATTGTGTATTGCTGAGTTTAGCCATGACATCTGGTATATTCTCTACAAGGCGCTCAACTAGATATGTTAACCGACTCCAGGTCTTAAGTAAATAAAGCCCTCACGTTTTCCATGCGCAATATCTGTCCATTGATCAAGGTCAAGTGTAAGGATGATCGATTCATTGTTATATCTGAGACCATACTAAATCTTGCATCCATCAAAAAAATGGTCATACTTTTTGCATGATTCTCTTGGGTCTTACATATGCCGGCGCACTTTATTCAATACTGCAGGGATGGTTGTGTGTCTAGAATCCGTATCGATCAAGAAATATCTTTCACTAGAGCTTATGGCTTGGTCTTGAATTTGTGCCGCTATCCTTGTTAAATTGCTGTCCGTATTCTAGGTCACAAACTTCTCGCTATAGTTATGGACCATGCCAATTTAAACGAGAAGATCTCAACAAATGTCTATGTTAAACATGCTTGATAATTTCAAACAGATGTATATCTTATTTCACTTTAATCTATTAATAGACTTTCGGATGATTCTAGGTACACACGTCTTTGAAATATTCCAAATACTTTCCATCTACAAGCAATGATTTAGCTAGTTTAGATCACTCTTAATCAAAAATATGCTCTATTGGAAAATGAACAAGAGCGTCAAAAGCGCTCCATTGATTTCTTGTACCCTTATGATGAACATTGCCATCTCAATGCCTAAGTTGCTCTCATTGACTTCCAATTATCCTTGCAAATGAGGCACAGCCTTTAGCCCCGCTTCTAAATGCAGTCGAAAAATGACGTATTAAAAAAGAGTTGAAATGATTCAAATTCTCAAACTAATTCATACACATTAGGACATCACCTTGCTGAAGAATCTTTGTTCCAATCCATTGTCGGGTGTAATACTTGCATTGGAAATATTTTCAACTCATATAATTTAGTATACTCAAAGTCTTTTTCCATTTATGGAGTTTCCATCCCATTGTAGTCAGTCTCGACAATCAAAAAGTGACTTAAGCACACTGCAAAATGTTAAAGACAGCAATCTCTTCTCCTGTCCATAGCTCTGATGCCATTGCAGATTATTTTAATAATATTTTACAAAATTATTATATTACTTTATCTCATGCTCACTCGTGGAATAAATTCCATTCCATTTATGGCTTAAATATTCTATCTAAACAAGCCGCTTGATTTTTGAATCTTTTCTAGAAAAATTCCTTGACGGTTGTGTGATAGGTGTCACACGAATGAAAACATTGATCAAGTTGATGACGCACAGACTAAACTTAATGAAATCTTGGTGATAGTAGTCATGAATGATTCTACAGTTTGAATTTTCTTTTTTATGCACCTACAATATTTATAGTTGACAGTACTTCTTCTTACGTCACGTTCATCATTCTTTGTGTAAGGCTAACGATGCAAGACATACCACGAAGTGCTGAGTTCATTCTTAGTATTTGAATTGTTTAATTGAGCAAGAAGCATAGCAGTCTTGCACTCGTTTTCATTCCGCCTATGTCAAATGGGGGCGTCCAAAGTTTTCACAAATGGCTCCTTGACTTGGTCATAGAATTTATCTTTTAACGTTTTCTTGTTGCTACACATGGAGTAAATATTTGAAGTCACGCCATGGATTTGAAAAGTACTTCCGTATTTCATTGGCTCTTTCCTTCACATGCATACTGTATCTCCCTAAAAATATAAACAGAACCCATTTGGTTGTCACACACGGGGGGGGGCTGTTCGACGAAAAACATGTATTCCACAAATATGTATCCGTTGTAAACTTTGATTCGTTTAACCAGGCTGCAACGGATAAGACCTTTATCGACTAGTAAAAGCAAGATTTCTGACCAATGAAAAAACGTATGCGTGTACATCAGGGTTTCCTGGTTTCATGAGGGCTGGTGAAATAAACATGTGCAATTGAACTGCGCTTAAGAAACGTTCGTTTAAGATCCAGTAATCTAAAGAATCTAGCAACTTAGTTGTACAGATTTTTGTACATGATGAATTTCATGGCGAATCAATGTTTATGAATGTCAGTCATATCCGGTAGTAAAGAGGTGCAACATGTTGGACGCACGTAACCTCCACTCTGTAATTCTGCGTTTAATCCTAGTGCAATTTGATTTATCTCAATTTTAAATAGATTATTATACATACTAAACTTGAGATTTCCTTTTCGTATATATATCAATAACGCTCATTTCTAGCCAAATACACATTTTGAAACATGAGCAACGTAACCATGTGCCACGATAGATGAATTGATAGACTTCTCCACCAAATTGTATATCCTCAATATGTACCTGACCAAAATACTTCAATGGAACTCGCGAATGATTTGTCACTAGGCGAAATGTTTAACTGTAAGCTATTAAAGCATCAACAGTCGCTGGCACACGTGGTATCATAACGTATTACTGGGCGCGAAACACTGCCCCTAGCTTGTTGATTTTGCAATTCCTGAATTCTTGAACGAAGCCGAATACCATAATCCAACTGGATGGCCTTATCAATCAAATCAGCTTTCGGACCACCCAACATTCCTTCTGTTCTGTCGCGATAGGTAGTAAATTCAAGAACTGCTTGACGGAAAACAGGATTAGACTCAAGAAGATGCTGTGCTTCAGCTCTCGATAGAGGAGATGACGCAAATCTTGATTGGAATCGAACGATGGAAAATTGATTGATCCAGTTCTTGCTTTTATTCAAAGTGTATTTGACGATGCGTGAACTTGGTTGAAAGATCATAGTGCCGTTAACAGAAATAAAAATTTTGAATTATGACAATAATGACGAAAAAAGTTATCGTGCTGGCCTGAGGCTTGTCATCGTGTATTTTCATTTCGACGGAATTCTTTTAAAGACTACGTGTGCGATTTCAGTCAGAAAGTAAGATATTCGTGGCGAAATCTTGAGAAAAATACTTAGAGCTACGGATTATTTTTTATCCTCACGCATTCTGAATAGAAGAAAAACGTGATATACTTTTCTCAATATTTTCAACTAGCGTTATCGAACATCGATCACAAAAACAATGATTTGGATCATGATATTAAAGCAGATCTAGTGCTCTGTAAGGCTACTAATACATAACCAAACTAAAAGTGACAAGTAGCTTTAAAATATAGAGGATAATCATAAAATGCAGCATATGCTAGGATAAGGTGTAAAAAAGGAAGCATTCACAACACATTGCTTTATCCGTAAAACCATGAGAACGGATTGAATTCTGCTTGATATTGTTGTCTTGCGCTTCACCATAAGCGCAAAGTTTTAGAAGTTTTAATAATGTGCCATATCTATGACATAACGAGAGGTAACTAACTGTAAGTGCTTTCATTCAAAAATTTTGCAGTATTTATCTTCATTTGCTAATAATGCTCGCAACAATGAAGAATGAAAATTCGTTAAAGGTCAAGCTTGGTTAGTTAAAGTACATTTACCGAAGTAAGGCTTACCACAGTCTACAATGGAAACACCCTCTTAGCTTAACGTCTTTATTGAAGTTTTTCAAATGCCCATGCCAACACACTGGAATTCATTCAATACGACTGAGATTGGATCAACAATCTCTAAAATCCTAATTTTTATTCCGCAGTACGGTCATTTAAAATGAATCTGACGTTGTGGATAGTGATGAGCTGATCATAAAGAAGAAACTAGAAACTATACTAAGTTAATTACTTGTAATTACTTGTGTAGATAAATCTTTTCAACTTTGCATCTCGTTCTGATTTCCGCTTCAAAAATCAAATAACTGATTACACATCGAGTTATAATTCTTTCTTCTCCAATGCCGTGGTCAGAAAAGCCTTTAGAAGATTATCGGTGTACATTTGAAAGTAGTGTTATATTCGTTTGGCAGACTGTTTAGGATGTGATGCATCAAATCATCATCGCTGGTAGCGTTTCCTAAAGTCTTCAAAGGACTCCTTTTTAACTCAAATGAAGGCGGCCTAAAGCCAGGATCTTCTATAGCACTAATCATCGACGCTCGTTAGAATGGACAACCATCTTACTACATACAACTTAAAAGTAATGAATAGGATTGCAACTGTTCTATCCTTGTCTTAAAAAAATAGGACAAAAAGGACCCAATGCTAGGATTTCAACAAATCATAAATTGTGAAGGCAAACTCTTGGTATTAGGTAAAAGTTTGAGCATTATGTTTAACTTGCCATATTGAAAAAACGAATTTCAACCGATGTTTGGTATTAGATGCTAGAGTACGCTGCATCAAAAATAAAATCTTACAAATATAATTTAAAAAAATAGAAATAGTAGAAGCCATATCAATTGATACAACAGACTGGTTCTATGAAGGATGACTTGAATGTTTGTCGTTGAATGCTTCAGCCGAATGTCAAAGTTCCCTTGTTCGTGCGTCATATGCTCAAGGTAAAATGGTTGGTATGATGAAGTATTCTTAGATTATCCTTAGTTGAAAAAAGCAATTCAACCTTACTTTCCTTTTAATAGGTTACATACAACTCAGGAGAATTTGTGTAGCATCACGGTTGCACTTCTCTATTTCGATGATGTGAACGCGACGTTCCAATCTCCTTGGTCCCAATAATTCACAATAGAAAAATTAAAAAGGAACAGAATTGTTATGAATAATAAAAGTTATGGGAACTTCTATCCAATGCTCCTATTTGCTCGATCGATAGGGGAAAGACATCGTCTGGTAAATTGTTTAAACGATATTGGAGAGATGGAATTGCAACGCCATCTGCAAGTTATAACTCCACACAAAGGAGCTGTAACATCTATACAACTGGACAATATTGAAGAACGATTCCTATTGTCTGGGTCTGCTGATTCCTCGATTTCGCTGCATGACCTATCTCGCAGAGGACGATCTGAGGTACCCCCTTACAATAACATTTCTCAAATTGATCCATCCAGCTACCATCAGGAGGTCACCAGATTCGAACCTATCGCACAGTCCATTCGTAGCTCTACAGCTCACATGTCATCTGTCGTCCGAGCTGAGTGGTATCCGTTTGACAGTGGAGCATTCGTGTCCGCCTCAACGGATGGTTCCGTTATAGTCTGGGATACAGATGCCTTTCAACCAATCGTTCGATGGCGCCCGTTTCAAAGCATTTCTGCCTTTCATCTATCCAAATCAATTGGTCGCTCAGAATCGATGTTGGCGATAGGTTCCAATGACGACTGTACAATACGGATCCTGGATTTACGATCCGGTGCTTCCTCACAAACCTTAACTGGTCATACGCGAAGTGTCACAAGTGTGCAATGGTGTCCGACTTCTGACGTTGTACTAGCTTCTGGTAGCCGTGATGGCACTGTGCGTTTATGGGACATCCGTCGGACAGGGCCGCGTTCAAATTTTGTTGTCCTGGATCACGAGCAAACGTCACCTTTACCACTAAAGCCATTTCAGGCTGATTATGGTCACTTACGAGATCAATCCAAGCAATACAAGGCATCGATAAATGCCTCCAGGTTGTCACACACAGAACCAGTCTCAGGAATCTCGTTCACCTCCGATGGTCAGACACTTGTTAGTATCAGCAAAAGGCAATTCAATATGTGGGATTTACGAAGCAGAGGAAATTTAGTGTTACGGCATTTTCAAAGGGCCACACAAATTCCTTTTCTTTTGATTGATCGTTATGTCTGGATCTCCTATGACGATTTTCGTATCGCCTGCTTCTCTTTAGAACTTGGTGGCTCACCCATTCAGCTATTGGAAGGGCATCTAGGAAGTATTAAGGCATTGGAAAGCTCGAAACAACATCGAATGCTTATCTCTGGTGGAGCTGACGGCATGATATTAGTTTGGGGCCAAAAGCGACCAACGCCGTATTCATTTTGAACATATTTCTTCATTTTCCATGTAAGATCAACTTTTAACGAGAAGAGTATTACATTGCCTTGGCAATTGTTTTCCATGACTCAATATAGACAGATATAAAAAAGAATATAATGCTTTAAAATTTGAATCAGTCAGTGGAATTTCGGAAAACATATTTTTGATATAAAATCTATTAATGTGTTTCTCGTGATTAAGTTCAAGGTTTCCCATCAGCTCTGATGGTAGCAATATCTGGATCACATGGGAAGATCTCTTATAACATTTCTATTTCACCACCTTGGCCATCAGAATTTTTCTCACTTTCCTGGCCAGCTATCTCGTATTGTGCTTTAGTATCTTCATGCGTTTCAGGACCCATCTCGTATATAAGAACACCACTGATAATTAAAAATAGCGCTGCCCAGAAGAGTGTGGGAGGAATAATGCCTTCAGCGAAAACCATGAACACAACCGACCATAAATCACCTGTCAATAAAGAAAGATTAAGAAACGTCGCCTCGCTAAATGTCAAAAACCACGTTGTCAGAGTGTAGCTTAGAGTATTGATAAAGACATACGCAAGGACAAGGAGGAAACCAGTGTCTCGACTGCACACCTTGCCATTCGAACTTGAAACTCCAAAGTAAAAGTTTGAAATTTCATGACGCTCCAAGATAGCTGCTTGGATCAGACTAACTATCGTAGCAAAGAATCCCATCATTCCTAAGAATTCAGTGGGTCCTCCAAAGTTACGTACTGAAAGCTCGGCAAAAACATCCGAAGCACCATACAAAATTCCGCCGATAACAGCAACAATGTCACCAACCATCTTATGTGGATACTCATCTGAGACATTGACTGGCTCATCAGTCTTTTCGGACTCATAATCGGCAAACGCATTATAAACAATTCCGATCATGCAGATAAAAACTCCTAAAAAGTGTAGCTTAGCGTGCCTTCGACCCAAGAGTATACGTGACAGCAACATTGCAGAGGGAATGGCCAAAGAATCGAATAGTGACACAGATGAAAGAGTCGTATAACGATAAGACAATACCGTTAGGTAGTTTGCCTGGACATCTAGAAATCCAACAAGAGCGAAACCCCAATATGGTCCACGCAGTGGAATCACACCTAAGAACCAGGTATGCTGATCTTGCGCTGTTTCACGCACATCACCATTCGAGTACTTTTTGGTATTCTTGACCTCTCTAAGTTCTTTACCTTTGAGATACAAAGGTATCAAGTGAAAGGTTATTGCGGCATAAAAGATACCATTCGTGAAGGCCGGAGCAGAAAGACTGCATTCGAAATGAAGCGTAGCTTGCGCTGCACCAGCACACGCCAACAAGAAGCTCAGAAATTGGCCAAACAAAATTACTCTCCAGTGATCCTTCACATACGCAATGATGGCTCTTCCAGCCTCGAAGGAGAGGGAGGCATAGGTGGAAGACACTTGCAAAACATTTGATTTATCACGCTTAGTCACAAACGCGGCGCTATCATCGACATCATCACCATGTTCAAGAGATGATAAAGAGGATGAGACATTTCCATTCAAGCTCATAATGTAATGATAATTTCAGGGGAATTCAATGCTACGACAGAACCCCTGGAGGGAATATTTTGCGTTTGAAAACGAATAATTTATTTTCTCAACAATGCCATCGGATTCTCAGTATACGTACAGACTTTTTTCGTGTACCACAATTTCATCAAGCGAAGTTTAGGTGTTGGACGTTGAAATCGTGCTTTAGATCAAACGACATTTGTTTAATCTTAACGTTAATTTCATTTACAGTCATTTTTCCGAAGAAGAACCGTTACTAATTCCACTACTACCATTGCTGCTGCGACTACGATTACTACACAGCAAAAACTACTACGTCATTCCAGTTGAAACTTTGTTCGAGTACAGTACACGAAAATACTACCGTATGACGGAATTGAACAAGACCCAGACCACTAGCTGGTAATCATTCCGTAGTGGCTGATTCCTTCACTTCAACAATGTACACCATGTCAAAAAACTGATGATTACTATAACTCTCAATCGGGAGTTGAGAAAGAAATTGCAATCATAGTCACTTCATAAATTGTGGTAAAAGAATAGGAAATCATTAAGTGTGCTCACCAATTACATGCAACCATCTTGCTTGCTAAATTTTGATAATAATATTTATTAAAGGTTGTAAAGAAAACAGTTACAAATTTGTATACTAACATTTGGTAACAATGCTAGCAATCTCTGATGAATGAAAGAAAATGCACCCCAGCGACTGTATCGAAACTAAAGGAGTGACAAGTGTTACTGATACTAATCAACTCGTTCAGTAAGTCAACGAGAATTGTCTACCCTTCTAAAACACGTATACAAATAGAAACATTCCATGTTGATGAAAAATCATTTCAAGCTATGCTGAATGTAATCAAAAGCGCGTGACGATTTAATCCGATTGGATTTCTCCTCCTTACGTTTGATTTGACGGTTGTAATTGTTTGCTTTATTGCTCCATGTATTTCTTAATTCCTATTGGGTCATTTTCTGGAAACACATGGTGAGATTTAAAAAAATGCGAATTCAATCAATTTTGGCACCTCATAGTGCGATCAAAGTGCAGTATATTCAGCGTGACGCACCCTTTTAGACGAATTCACATTTTTCTTTAGATGGTCCTTAATGCAAGTGTATATTGGACTTGGAATGTAAAAAGCTACAAACGCTTTTGATCGTAACACTTTTTCTAGAAATAGCATACTTGTGAACGGAATTATTCATGCTTTCTAATGGCAAACATATTTTGTATACTTCTGATGCTGATGAAGTATATCCCATTCCTATAATTAGTGAAGGTGAATTGGGTTGAAAGTTAGTCTGGTGCTTATGCATAGATTCTTCAGGCCGTCACGTTTCAAATTGCATGTACAGTTGTACGGCTTTAAAACATTTGGCAGAATGGTGAAGACGATGTTTCAGGATCAAGACTGCCTTTATCTCTTGATAGAAAGCAAGGCATTCTTTCTCAACTAGATTGAATCGTGTAAAAGCTAGAATAATACAGATCTGGAATAGGGTCATTGTTGAATTTACTGTATACAAGATAAGATTATCTAGTTGATCTAGGGAATTGAGCAAGGTGATAGATAGAGCAAGCCTTGCATGTCAGAGGAAGTTGTTTCGGACTAGCATGTTTGTTGATCACGCCAAGAAGAGAGAATGATGTTTGAGCTTAAGATTAAATTTCGATGCTGCATCAAGGGATATTGCAACTGAGACCAGAGGATGCTGTTACAAGGAATTGTGTGAGTGAATCTGTGATTTTCCTTAGTATCTGTCCTATGACATAGAAGAGCAGAGGACCAAAGATATGAAATAAATTCCATGATGAGCAGAAAGAGTTCTTGTATTAGGATCATGGATTTTGTCAGTTAAACAATCAACTTTAAGCGTTGGTATGACAGTTATCTTCGCTTAATTTTGCTTGGTAACTGGTACATAAGATTTTATTCAAGACATCATTAAGATCAGACTAGGCTTATTTTTGTTTTGAAGATTAATGAAGATCATGCAAAATATATAAGGAATTGCCAAAGCAACTATGCATTTTTCATATCGAACTGGATGACATTATCGAAGTCAATTTCAAATTGAGACATATTGGGGTGGATCATCATTATTCACTGTTTGGACAATATTAAGCTAGTTTTGCTTAGGATTCAAAAAAGAAAAGCAATAAGAACAAACAGGCGAATTTACCTTTTTATATCAGACAGCTGTCCATCAAGGGTTATCTCTACGTTTGGACAGCTGTGCCAGTCCAATTAAGCATGAGTCATTCTAGCTGAATCTTAAAATGATAAGTATAATTCAAGAGAAATTTCCGTTTTACATCATAATGCCCTTATTGGAAATAATCTGCTGTGCATTTGAATTACTACTTATCAATACAGGCGCAATAGTATTCCTGCATAAAATAGTGAAGATTAAAACTTTATCTTTGAAATAGCAGCTCATCAATGAAATGCTTTATAGTTAACTTAGGGCAAGCAATGCTCTCCAATTAATTTTCTATCCTTTTTCATCACAAAGATGGAATAGGAAGAATGATTATAGGGATCATTTTTAGCGTCATATGATTGTTCTGGCTGATTCTGCTCAATGATGAAATCCTTTTATAGCGTGCAGTTGCTTGTGCTTATTAACAAAAGTTTCTTCGCGAAAAAAGGGGTAATAATTCATCATATCAAAGGTTAACATAGTCTTACTTAGAAAACACCAAAATAATCCCTAAGTATTCTGTGAAGTTATCTTCGCGGCCTACATTAATGAAATCAACATCTAAATGCGTAATACTTCAAAGACACTAACAAATCGCGAGTTCATGATATTTTATAAGAAGAAATTCAACCAAGCAAAAGATACATTAGCACTGCAAATGTGACGCCACAAACGAGCACTAAGAAAAGGCTCCTGTGCGGTGAAGTGGTGGATGTGATGGCAAAGTGACATTTCGCTATTGCCAATTAGATATTCAGTAAGCATTATCAATATAAAGAAATGACGTAAGAGCATTATCTTAAAATTTAACATTTGTAGAAAAAATACTCAAACAAGCAAATAGCTTAACACAGAGTTAAACAAAAGAATATGTGTATCAACAACTTCGGCCTTCTTCATTGCAAAGAAATTAGTCGAAAAATAGGGTTCTTCGTAGACTAATAATCACTGGTACAGCCTTTCGTCAGACTTTGACTTTGAAAAAGTAAATCATTACTGCATCAAGCATTGCAAACTGCAGGCCACAATTAGTTCACTCCATCACCTTTCTATGCAAAAGAGAAGCTCTGTAATAAAACTTACTTCTGGATTGACCCAGTGACGCTTTCACAACAATATGAATAGCATAGATCCTCTAGTTCCGGGTTTCAAAAAGCCATTATTTCCACATAGCAAAGGACCTAAACAAGTAAAGTACAGGAAGAGAACCTTTAAAGATATAAGGAAATAGAAGGTAAAAGCTGCCACTGATTAAAAGGTTGTAAGTTATCTTTGCCGCATTCATTGTCGAGAATTAGTGCTAGCATTAATTCATCAAGGCACGATAAGGTATTTAACAAATGGATATGTTGGTCTAGTACGCATGATTAGCTATGGATTACTTCATTTCATATTAATAGTAGCACAATCAATCTGACCTACCTTAACTGAAGGATCAAGAAGCTAATTCCTAAACACAATAGGTTGTAAACAATTACAGTTTCATAGTAAAATATTAAACTAAGAGATGTGTAAGTATATTGGTATAGGGAGACGTCCTGTACCGTTAGTGCAAAGTAAATATTAGTAGAATCAAAATATTCTTATATGTACTCATCTAGATATCGGTAGTCACAAGTAAACTATTCTATTAGTTACTTACCACAAGTTTTACTATGATAAATGATTCACTACATAACCTTGCTGCAGATCAAATATTAATTATGAATGGAAAGCATCATTATACAATCCAGCACCGTATCTAATCAAACACGGCTAAAGCAAGGATCTGTTAAAAGATCTAAATTACAGAGTTCGCTCCAATTTCCCTTGAAGGCAATATTGTGAATCATATCTCTTTCCAAACACCAACTGACAGGGTGTTGCCTGTAGTGTTGTGTGATAGGTGCTTCTTATAGCCCATGCAGTAGATTGGAGGAAGGAATCAAAAGGATTATCCTCTTCTAAGTTTTCCTTCTCTAAGTCAAATTATCTGAGCATTTTATTGACGACCTTGTGGACTTGCTCAATGATTGCATTTGCTTGAGGATTATGACTTGTTGTTGGTTTGGCTTTAATGCCATAATTGTTGCACATTTGCTTGAACTCACGTTTGAATTTGCTCTACGGTGAGATATAGAA
>CAAAJI010000010.1:163978-220886 GCA_900642245.1 Fragilaria radians | reverse complement strand
AGTCCAGGGATATTAAGCATCACTAATTCATGTAATACTATGTATTAATTGGATTTGTGGAAATTATAGAAAGGATGGTTATCTATGTAACCTATTCTACATTTAGATGAGTAAATATAAGAATTTTAATTATAGTATTATTTACTCTGCACTAATGATAAATTTAGACTTCTCCAGTATCGGTACACACACACATCTCTTAGCCTTAGAAATCTATTAAAGCACTATTAGACTGTATTGCTTACATCATATAGTGTTAGTTATTATCCTAATGAACTTAACTCAAACTATGTCAAAATGTTCTTGACGTTTAGATAATTACAGAATTGACGGCGCATAATGCAAGCAAGAAATGTTGATTTTTGAAACTGTAGGTTTGGCACTTTCCTTCTTTGTATTTGATACTTGACTCCTTCTTTATGGACAAAGGATCTCTAAAACCTCTTGTGAATGTCTCACTAAATTAAGTGATGACTAAATATGGCTTGGAAATGGAAAGTATGTGTATTGGTTTCCAGGATCGCTCTAATTAGGTGGTGGTTCAAATCATGTTAAAATCCAACTCTTCAGAAGAGTTGGAGTGGATCTTCAACTCTTCAAAACAGTTGAACATACAAGAGGATACACGATCCACTCTAACTTTTCATAATAGTTAAGGATACAAGAGGAAACAAAGATCCACCTAGAGAAAGACTATAAATTAGATTGTAACTCATCTTCCTCTTTTCACAATAAGGCAGTGAATGACAAAGAATAAGCTAATTGATGTGAAATGGCATAGAATACAGGTGTAACTAAGCTTTTTTCTGTACTACCCTCAATCATAATGTCACTCAAATTACAAGAAGCGCATTTCTTTCTGTATCTTCCAGCATTTCAAGTGCCAACATATTTTCCCAACCCATTGATCCTTTCACCTTTGTTCTCAAATTCAGTTGCCTTCCACTTTCTCGCTGAATAATTATGCGTTTTTGTCAATCTTGTGTTTGAAATCCTTCATTCCTGATACAAGGCAACGCATGGAAGGGCATACTAACTTAATAGCTTAATTATGCAATTACGAATTTGCTTTTCTCAATGTGCTGCAATGTTCCTGCGTGCATATAGTCAAATTTATCAATTTCATTCATGAAACAAAAATTGAATTTCTGTTTAGTTCACTTTCATCAACAATGCATGTTTCAAGGGATCAAGCCAAAGCTCACAATATATCCCCCTGATCATTTGTTTGCTGAAATGTAGACACCATTTAGCTGAGCTATTGACATTGCAAATTACAAGCCAATGATCTTATTAAATGTTTCTTTAATTGACAAATCAGCGTAATACCATCGTACAATACTTCAGGTATGATTGATAAAAAGTGTAAAGATAAGAGACCTGGGTCATTTAATCGATATCACTTCCAAAGTATTGACGTTTTCTTAGATGTCTTCATTCCTCTATTGCCAATCACCTTTTTGATGTGTCCTTTATTAACATGACATTCATTTCTTTATCTTTCACGGCTTATACTGTAAATTATCCTCTAGGGTATTAGTCATCTACATTCATCACAAAGATCTCATCACTTTGTGGATAGGTTTACATCATTCACTGCTGAAGCGTCTCAAGGCTCTCAACCAAGTGGATTCTTCTTCCTCAAGAAATAACATAGGATTGTTATAAATATTAAGTATATTCGCAGCCAGTAGGATCTGTAAAAAACATGGTATGAGACGCTCTTTCACTAAATCAGGTGGAGTTGCCGCTTTAACCGCAAAACATGATGATCAGTTTTTCTACTAATTATTATTTGTTCTCTTTTCAATGTGTTCTCATAGTCGAGATCTTTTTCCACATGAACAAAGTGATAGTTCCAAAGAATTATTCGTTATATTCGCGAAAGCGGTTTGTTGTTTATTTTTTCGATAGTCCTGTTGTCTTGTAAAAAAATTCATCGAGCACAGGTGGGCGAAGGAAACATCTCGTTTTTCCTTTACAACTTTCATTTGGCTGCCAAAAAAATCAATTTCTAAACTCGGAATGATGTATGATTATTGCTTGACCACACAAAGATTTTCTCCAGCAACCATAAACAATTTCAAAATTGATGACGAATCGTATTGCCATATGGCAAAATATGATTCCAGCAGGCTACAACAACGCATCGCGACACTTAGATTTGGGTCGATGACAAAAGTTCCAGAGAATGACAGATTTCAAATGCAGATGCTGACTTCAAAAGCATTCGAGGAAAAACCTCGCAACGTAGATATTCATGGAACGGCCCCATCTTCAAGAAACGGGAAACCACCAGAAATACGACTTCTAAATCCGGAAATTGTAGCTGTCTCAAGAATGAAGTCAGAAACAGAGAGAATTCGCCAAAGGCTTTCAGAAATAAGAGGTAAAGCACTCAAAGAGAACTACAGCGAAAACGTTCAAAAGCATTCAAAAGAGTCTCATGTAAAAACTATACGTCAAGTCGCAACGGAGAAATACGAGGCAAGAAAAAAGGAGAAGCGAGAAATAAATAGGATAATCAAAGATTTGAAAAAGGCAAACCCACATCCGGGGAAGAAAAAAATGTTAGTTCCAGAGAAGCCACTAGAACAAATGGCAACATCAACAAGACGAAATTCTTTTGATGATAAGGAGAAAGATGATAGAGAGAATCTTGAGCCTTTGAAGTGCCAGTTAATACGCGATATGGAAGTTGAGGCCACGTCCAAGGCTCTTGATCTAATCGATTCGTTTTTTGACAAAAGACCTTTGGGGTATCTGATTGTGTAGTTATGCGTGATATCAGGAAATGTCGAATATCAAACTTTAGAGTTTGCGTTGGCTACTGATGTTTATTGCTCCAATTAAGTGTTTTAGGGAAATGGAAATTCCTTGGGAAATGATAGGATTCCACAAAATAGCAAAGATATTACAAATTATGCAATAATGGCAAAGGAAGGGACTGATGATTTTAAAGTGGTAAATTGAGATAATAAGGGAACTTTTTAATTCATTACTCATTTTACGTACTCCGGCAACATTGAATTATTTATAGAGAAATAGCACTCTTGAATCACTCGTTTATTGATAATAGGATTCAACAAAATAGCAAAGATACTACTAACTATCTATCTAATGATGGGAAAGTGCTGACGATTTTAATGTGGTAAAATGAGATATAATAAGGGAATTTTTAAGTGCATAACTCATTTTACGTACTCCGTCAACATTGAATTGTTTGATTTGAGAAATGACACTCTTGAGTCACTCATTTATTAGAAGTGACAATTCAGATTCACAATATGGGCAAATAAAGGGAAAACAATAGGTGATCTCTGAAGATTGTGAGTCACTCAAATAGTAATGAAAACTCGGGGTGGTATTGAATGGAGTATATCAGCATTCTCTGAACAAGTGGCTTATAAGTTATATCGTCAATTATTGAGCAAGTAAACACAAACTTGCGTAAACTCAGAGGCTGATTTATTTTTGATATAATATAAATATCATCAAACCAGATTATATCGAATGAATTATTCTTTGGCCCATCTGATGTTCCTACTTAAAAGGAAGACCTGCATGTGCTTTATAAATATTTATTGATAATGCGTGAGTCTAAGTAGCCTAGACTAATCCCTAATCAAACTATCAAAATCTAAGTTACCAGCCAAATCTAATTGTTACAAACTGGATAACACTAGGAATAAATGCAGAGGAAACATGACAACAAGGATAAGCCAGCGCTTCAATAGGGAGATAGAACGGGCTTACATATTGATTAGAAAGCTGTAAAACCTCCAACCAACAAATATGCAAGCATAATTAACAGGACAACAAAAAATTGAAGAGAATCCAATGGAAGCATTGAAAAAGGACCTAACAGTGTTGATTAAGGTCCGTTGGCAAAACCACATTTTTATTTGTAGCTAGAGATTATAATAGATTCAAAAAAGATATTGGAGTACTTTTAGATCTCTCTCGTGTACGCAGATTGGTTGACGTATGAAGAGGCAAATGGCCACAACAGAGCAACAATTGAAGAAATTCAATAGATCTCATGTGAGCATTCAAAAGAATCATTACATAGATCTTAGTTGCAAAGCATTTTGATTATTCAATCCACATGTTACACAAATGTTCACAAAACTCCACGTCAAGGTATTAGGAGAAGAAAACAAGTTGAAATTTGAACTACACCACAACAAACATGTAATAAAGCAACACAAAGAACTACAAATTTACTAGGAAATCAGGCATCCAAAATTGTTTAAATTCAATCTAGAAATTATGATACAGTGAATGAGGAAAACAATAAAATGGAGAAAGGGAGACTAATTATCAAGAAGATTGAAGAGGTAGATTGGTGCATGGTACAAAATTGTCGGAGATCAGTTTTGACATTATTATGTAGTGTCTAGTTTGTAGTAGGTAGTGGTGTATGGACTAGTAGTACTTTGCGAGTGCGAATTCTAGAACATCTAGGACTCAAATTGAATCCCTGGAAAAGGACAACGCCCAAGGATGACAATATCTCAAATCTTTCAAGATGTAACTATTCCATGGGCTATTGATATGGATGGTACATTGATTCGAGAGGACGTCACAGAGCTTGCATTCGTCAAGTGCTTAAAGACACCATGGTTATGGCATATATTTCTGTATGGACTTGTCTTGCAAGTC
This sequence comes from Fragilaria radians, assembly GCA_900642245.1. Lineage (NCBI taxonomy): Eukaryota > Bacillariophyta > Fragilariophyceae > Fragilariales > Fragilariaceae > Fragilaria > Fragilaria radians. The sequence goes on along the minus strand of CAAAJI010000010.1, from coordinate 216,221 downwards.
TTTATTTCTGTCCATCATGCTCATCGGTATTGGGAAATTCGTTTACCCCCGGATATCAACAAGCTTACCTATCATGAGAATCTGATACAGCGTATTGAAGATCATTGTCAACGTGGAGGTACCGCTGTATTGGCTACTGCTAGTCATTATCGCGTGGCTACGGAAGTCGCAAGGCGCGTTCCGATTCTGAAGGAAATCATTGGAAGTGTCCCACCCACTGTGATGAATGCAGCAGGCGCAGTAAAAGCAAACATTCTTTCGAATCGATATCCAAACGGGTACATCTATGCTGGAAACTCACAGGATGACCTTGAAGTTTGGAAAGACCCATGTTGTAAGGCAATGATGTTGGTCAATTGCAAGCCAGAGGTTCTAACAATGGCCAAACAAAACTCAAAACCTTATATAGTGATACCTTAAACATTGAATTTCTAAACTAATTAACCTTGTAAAAGATTTGATTAGAAGTAACATTTTGTAGAAAGCGTTCCTTGGCAGCGGTTTGATTCTTCCTTCGCCAACCCTTCACTTCGGCCGATATCAATGAAAAGACTCTCATCGAAATAACAGCATACAAATCTTTTAAATTAGCCCCAAATTGTGGATCTCGCAGGTCAGTATTGTCCATCAATTTAATTTGAGAAGGAAATCCATTTCGTCTATTCTTGTCGAAAAGTTCAAATATTGCATCATTACAAGGATGATTATGTGTAAAGCGGGACGGAGAATGGCACATTTTGGATGAAGTTGAAGACATAGGCGGAGAATTCACAGTCATTAACCAAACAGGATAGGAATCATCGTCCATCGATTTCGATATTTGATAGAGGATACCCTCCACTTGTTTTTTATAGTCTGCTTGAGAAATGTCATCGACAATCTCATCGATAGACACAATCACAATTTTACACTTCTCAAGATTCTTTTGAAAGTCCTCCCAACTAGATTCGGCGTTATCGAAGTCGTCAAAAGGGATATATGGAAATTTGAGTTGTCGTTTGGAATTATCAATCTGATTTCTTAATGACAAAAATGACGCTCGAATGAGAGTCGATGATGTACTTCCTACCCAGCACACAATTTCTTGTTGTGATAAATCACGGAAGCCTGAGTTGGCTCTTGAACTCTCATCTTGTAGCAATGATGAAATCCCTAATGCAGTTTCGGATTTTAACTTTGGAGTAGCAGTGGACAAGAAGTGTTTTTGATTGTTGGATACCCAAACATAGTCAGATAAGACATCTTGAGTAGACTTAAATATCGCTTTGGAAGCCCAGAATCCAGGTGGGAAAATCTCGGTTAAGGAAGATCGAGATTCTTGTGATGATCCCTTTGATTTTTTACCTCTCACGAGAAAGGAAATGGAGGTATCAGGTGAAGAATACTCGGTAAGCTCAGGATTACAACCATACCAACGAACTTCTAAACGATAACTCCCATCCAGAGGGAATGAAAAGGATGCACTCCATCGATTCTTGTCATTATTCTCGGGTTCCAGGGGTACCGAAACAAGTGCCGTTCCCACCATTCGCATCCAAACACGAGGTCTCACACAAGAAGTTTTAGCAATAGCAAGACGTGCCTTATGAGGTCCATGGGTCACGAAGGATGTTTGCCTCGTTCGATCCATTTCCAAGGATAGAATGACACCCTCTTCCAAAATCTGTTTGATATCATTAATTTTCTTCCTTTTCTTTGCCATGGCATGTTCTTGACTCACTGCAAACGAAATCGCCAAGGCACCACAAAACAAAAACAAAATCAGACCAATATCAAATCCCGTTCGACGTTTTCGACAATTATTCGCTGTGGCGTCATCTGCATATAACAATAAGTCTTTAGAAGAAGACGACGACGCTGTTTTGGTTGGACGACGGGTCCATGTCTTTGAAGTTAACGGAGTTTTCTTTTTCCCGGCAAGCAGCTGCATCCTTAAAAATGGAAATCGAAAACGGAATTATCGCGTCTCTTTCAACGGGATTAATGAGAAAAATATTGTCGGAGGAATTTATGTTGTCCCACTCCGACCATAAATCGACTAAGAGGACTAAAATAATGTCGCTTGAGATTGACCGTTAAAACTTTTTTGGCAAAAATTCTTCAGCATAACTTGTCCCAGTGGCTTGCTTGCCCTGCATCGTTACGCATTGTCCTCGTCGACGAAAATGTGTTGCTGCAACAAAGCAAGGATGATCTGCGGTTGACAAATGGTGGATTGTTTTTGTTTTAAATGTATAAATGGCATTCAAGGACTCCCATCATTATTATGAAAATAGAAACTTAGAGTTAAAAACTAGTGTAACCATGGATAGAAAATGAATATTTCAAACTAGAGCATGAGGATCTTGACAAAAATAATGCAGAATTGGCTGTCCTATCAATGGACCCTACAGACTTATATTTGACAAGGCATTAAAACTATGGATAAGCAGCCTCCTGTTTGTGTGTTCGCGACTTTTCCTTAATGAGGAGGATCACAAAAATATGCGGATCTAATTGGAAGTGTTACAATGTTGTGTGTACACTCAATGCGTTGCCCATCTATGAATGCGAAGGAAAGGAATGCAAAATATGATTCATAAGTACATAGAGTTCCATGTCATGGCACTTATACCAGATGATGTTCGTCAATCGCAAATACAGTAATACAGACGGAAGTTGAGATAAGAGAACAATTATAAATCTATTTCTGTCTGTCTGTCGAATATGAAAAATGAATACTGCACTGTGAGTCCTACTTGAACTATGATTGCGCATGAAGGTTCCCGGTGGAACGACGGGAATGCATTTATCTTCTGGTAAAATTAAAATGTCAACGCACCTTCATGCATCCACCAAAAGCGATGTTGCTTCCATGAGCGCTGCTCGGATCGCATCCAAAACTGCACCACCATCAAAGGACCGAGACGGCTTTTCTCTAATTTCTTCGGAGCCGATCCACTATGATTGGGAATGGGCCGTGTTCCAGGATATTACATATCATGTGTCAACAACGGAGGGCTGCGCAAGGATTGCTTTTCATCGTCCAGAAGTCTTGCATGCATTTCGACCTCAAACTATACGAGAGATACAGACGGCATTGGAGGCGGCAACGGAGGACGCTCGTGTAGGTGTTATAATCTTGACTAGTCACATATATGAGAACGAATATACACCTGCCTTTTGTGCCGGTGGCGATCAACGTGTTCGTCACGACGATGGCGGATATCAAGATGGAACGGAAGTGCAGCCAAAGTTGCGAGTTTTGGACTTGCAAATTCAAATGCGACGCTGTCCAAAGCCAATTCTAGCAGTCGTGCGAGGATATGCCATAGGCGGTGGCCACATTTTGCATATGGTAGCTGATTTAACTTTAGCAGGGGAAGATGCTATTTTTGGACAGTCAGGACCACGGATGGGATCTTTCGATGCTGGATACGGATCGACCCACATGGCACGTCTGGTGGGACAAAAACGAGCAAGAGAAATGTGGTTCCTTTGTCGATATTACACAGCTCATGAAGCGCTTGACATGGGACTTGTCAATGCTGTTTACAAAAATGAGGAGCTTGAAGGGAGAGTTGGTCAATGGGTTAGGAGAATAATGATGAACTCTCCAACTGCCATTTCCTGCTGTAAAGCAGCTTTAAATGCCGATCAAGATGGAGCAGCGGGAATATCACAATTGGGAGGTGAATTAACCCGACTATTCTACATGAGCGCAGAGAGTCAGGAAGGAAGAAATGCCTTTCTTGAGAAAAGAGCGCCTCGATTTCGATCTAATCTTTAAAAATCTTGAAACCAAAAGTTTGAATTTCTTCAATCGAGTCAATATCATCATATTTTAGCGTACCAAAAATCAGAACCAAGTCTTTTCCTAATAACTGTTCAGATATTGCCAGGTTACTATCATAGCATTAGCGTCATCCCACCAGGCCTGGGTATTTGTGTGAATTGTTATTTAATACTTAAAATTGTTTAAGAGCACTTGAATATGCTTAATCTCAACTTTTTGTTTGGCATGAGGTGTAACTTCAAGATTGAGATCTCTAAGTAAGGTTTGATACTTGTCTTTGTCTCAGCCAATTTACAGAAAATTCAGCCTCAAAAGTACTCGTTCCCACAGAAGGTGTTGCTAAAGCCCCTGCAAGAGCAATCAGAATTGGATAGCCTTTTTGTAACCAGCCCCAAGCATAAGAAAATGATTCACAATAAGTTTTGGACAAGCCTCCTAAAAACTTTATCTTTGTGATAATTTTGCAGTCTTGAACTGCAATTCATGTTTGTCAACTTTCTCTTCAGCGAAGTTTGTCCCATTGCAACAGTTGAAACGCACCAGATTCAGCTGCTAAGAACGGCATTGTAGATGGAGAAGTAGAGGCAATTGAGCCATTGGTTTCACTTCTCTCAGTTGACATAACATATACTCCTTGAATCAGATGCAGAAATAAGTTTAACATTCTTTCCATAACTGCTTGACATTCTGATTCATGCACTTTGTTGTCATCAGTCAAGTCAATAGCACAAGTGGATCCCAAATTTAATGAATATGATTTGGCAGATGAAAGGATGATTCAATTCTTCCTACTTGAAATACAACAAAAACTTCTACAAGCATCACGCCTACAGTTGCCACAGTTCTAATTTCTATAGTTCGTTTCATTATTTTTCAAGATTTTCTTTCTGTTGATCCAATAGTAATTGCTTTCCCTGAAGAGAACAACGTGTAGTGTCTATCTGCTGTACAACGTCAGCCTGTACATGCACTTCAATCAAACATTCTTTTGGATGTCAACACGACAAACGGTTTCGCTCAAAAAGCTTTTACCTAATTGCTTCCTATCTTCCAAAATCCCGACAAAATAAACAAATGAGACTTTCTATGTTACTTTAAAGAAGGATCACGATTCAAGACCTCATTACACCATACTTAACTTCCCATATTGCCTGAATTAGTGACCCTTTGAACATTTTTTTATAAGTCATTGTGGGGGAAAACACTATTCAGATAGCCAGACTGGCACCCCACTGATCATTTTATTGGAGAAATATGATTTCAATGAAGAGTATTGTGCCAAACATCATTTTATAGAATTATTTTTCCTTAATTGTAAGGAATTATGTGTTTTGACAACTAGATCAAACAACAATATGCTAGCTAGGATGCTTGGATTTGTATTTGAATAATATTCAAACTTACTTTGCTTGAAATTGTGAATATGACACTAACCTCCCAAAACATGTTGTGTCATGATGTAACTCTACATCAGCACTTCCATTAAACTTCTTCAGCTTTCCTGGGCATGTCTTGAAGATGTTCCTTATATGATCTGTCTGGAGAATCAAGAAGACTTGGTTAGGTGAAATGTGATTTATCATTTTTTTGTGATGCCAACACGTACTGTTTTTCAAGTCTTCAGTGGCTTAAAAAAATTTCCCATGTTGATAAGAACATCTCCAACGTTGGGGCTCGTAGACTTTCTATAAGAGATATACATGTGATGTTTGTTATAAAGTGGTCCTATTTGACGTTACTTCTACGGAGACTGATCAATGACCGTCGTTAATGACTATGTTTAGACATTGAATTTACCGTATTTGCAGTACAAGAACAACGTTTATATGGGTCGAAAGTCATTTGGAATATTTTTCGGAGAAAACATATTCTGTGTTCTTTTTATGGTCGTATTTTACCGTAAGAAAAAAGTTCATCAATACGTAAGATAAGGAGGCTTTTGAATCGATCGGAAGGTATTGATTCTAATCTCAAATCAACCAACGATGGAGCCTATGTATCGATCTCCGTATAATAATCTGCTGGATGATTTTTCCGGTTACGGAAGAGGCCGAGAAGGAGAAGAAGCAACGCCGTACAATTCGTACAATCTTCCGTAAACAAAATGAACAATATTCTGTCCTCCATGCGTTCCGCTGCGGCATATACACCCTCGACCAAAGTTGTTGATTCAGAAATGCTTGGAGATATTGATGATGATGAGGATATACCAGATGATGAGTTCCTTGCAGACGGTGAATCACCAACCAATTTAGTTCAAGCTGCGAAAGCTATTTTGATGACTCCCATTCGCAAGATATTTGCAGATGAAGATGGAGAAATCAACTGGAAAGGGATGGGAAGAACGGCATTAATTATCTTGGCGGCTCTTCTCTTGTATTTCCTTTATCTGCAAGCGTCCACAAACGTGGATATTCGTCGTCCTGATTTTGTCAATCATCACCCTTACGTTTCTAGCTCGTATTATGCATCAACTCAATCTCTCAAGACGCTTCTAGAGACAGAACGTCTACAAGTTCGCCGAATGGGTGGAAAGGCTGCCTTGAACGACCACAAGTTTAAAGCTCGGGTTGCCGTGGTACGTCCCTTTTGTGAGTACGATGCCGAAGCCTTGCCGAGTACATTCGCTGTGTGGAATCAGTTACCACCCTGTCGCGCCTCAGCTACGGATTTGGATCTTTACAATGTTGTAGAGCGTAACGATACAGACGATGAAGATCGTTACTTTGATCATGTCGGAACAGAAATCATGCAAGACATGGCAGCGGATGTGTTCTTATTTTACAGCCAAACTTTTTCTGAAAATGAGGTCGCTATTAAGGCCGTCGACACTATCATAGATCAGTTCAATGAGCCAGGTGGTTGGTCCCAGTGTTTTGCTAATATTTATGCCATTGAAGCAAATATTCCGCCAGAACTTGATCTTTACATTCCATCTGCCCAAGAAGAATTGTACAATTGGGTGAATGGACCCAATCGACAATTCGAAGCTGCATTTCGAATTATTCAAAGTGGTGAGTGGGGGGATTATGATGGTTTTTACCTGATGGAGGGTGATTCCATTCCGATCAAGAATAATTGGTTAGATGTTGTACTGTCAGAGATTGAAGCAAATCGTCCTTTTGCGATTCTTGGAGCGTAAGTAAACTCTTTACAGAATTTCTTCTAGAAATCCTTGTCTGATATCTTCATTCTTATCAATATTACAGAAAATACAATGGGGATAAATGGGATAACTTCTACGAACAAATTCCTCTTTCCTTGATCCATCACATTAACGGAAACGCGATTTATAATACTTCGCACCCATTGTTGGAACGTTTGGTCGGTCAGCTTGAAGTAGAAGCCCCTTGTCCGTACAATTCTATTCCTTATGACTATAGAATGTCTCAAATGGTTGTAGAAGGAGCCATGGGAATCGTTCCTGAGCTGGCACCAAAGATTATGCTTAACGAAGAGGGAGAAAATATCACCCTCTCAAACAACACTGACATGTTTACCAAATGGTGGGACATGCATAGTGCTGACACTCCATTCAAGGAAACTCCGGTCATTCACAACTATGCTGCTACAAACTTAATTCCTCGCCATCTAGGACCAGAATATATCATCCATGGTGCCAAATTGTATGCGCCTTGGAATCCAACGAAGACTAGCATCACATTGGTCATTGCCGAATGGTTCCATGATCGTTCAACCTACCTTCTCAGTCACCTTGATGAAAAAGACCATCCTTTCTCGGAAGTAGTTGTCATGCTTCCGCCTAGTATAGAAGCGCACGATGACTACGACAACATGACTGTGGTTCCTACACGGTCTCAACATAGAGCAGCTCCTGATTACATGGACCTATGCGAAGCAGAAGTTCGCACGGAATGGTTCATGTTGACAAACTCATATCATAAAGTGTCATCTCACGTGGATTTAATGTTTGTCCCTGGAACCTTTAAACCAGTTGTGCCGTTTACACCAGCAACATATGCTTTCTGTTTCAAATTTCCATACTGTAAAGAATCAGTCAATCTTGCTCAGCGTTTCAGTCCCGGTCACGAAAAAGTTGTGCTGGATTTCGATATCTTGTATCATACGAAGTCTCGCGACAACTTCTGTAAAGAATGGAAGGATCGATTTGGACCTGAAGGAGAGAATTTGTATAAGGGTCGCCGAAAGAAAAAAGCGATGGAAGGTAAGATTATTGGACCTTCAGGCCCTACAGGAACTTCGTACGCGGCCTACCTTGTTCGTGAAGGAAAGGATGGTTTGTACAAATTTACCGACCGTTCGTTGTACGGGGCCCGTGATCCTTTCGTCAAAGTTTTTGCAAGAGAAGAACGTCTTGATGGAATGTCAGAGGAAATGTATGCCATGCGAGAATTGCAACGAAATCTAACATCCTCGGATTGTAACTGTAAGGCATTTGAGACTGAGGACGAATGTGAAAACTCAGGTCTTGGGTGTATTTGGCGTCCTCTTTTTGATTCCTGTCGACCGCCAGAACTTATCGACGGAGGTACGCCAATTTGTGCGGCCACCGAAGTTCCAACGATGGCTCCTACTGTTCGCGATCCTCTCGACGATACCGATGCCCCAACCGAAGCGCCTACACAGGCACCATATATCGATCCATGGTATGCATCGCTCTTCAAGACAAAAGAACGTGAACAAGATCTTGATCGTAGAAATCGCAAGGTCGTGGCCAAAGATGTTGTCGATACTGTTGACACAGTGGAGGACATTGAAAAGTTAATGCAGGAAGACAGTCTTCGTGATATTGCCTTGGAATAATTCTCTTTAGTTTTAAGTAGGTATACCGGATTCCCGAAACACTCCATATACATTTATCCTTTTACATTCCCTTTCATTAATAGCAATTAAGTTATAGCAACTACCTTCCGTAAGCCCAAGTAACGATAGATCTTCAAACGCAATACTCTACAGCAAAGCAATGAAGAAACGTTACAACAATTGTAACACTCATGGCAAAAAGTTCATAGTGCATGTCAATCTTTTGAAGACAATTAAGAGTTCGTCCAGTCATACATACAAAACAAGAATAGAAGGACTTACAAAGGTTGTCATAGAAGGCAAAATTGTTCACAAACCACAAAGCAAAAATATATTTTTCAATTAAGCTCAATAGCAAATAAACAAATGGAACAAGCAATCACTATTTTCTTTGGTTGCCTTAGACAATCAGAAAGGTTTTCAGCTCGGTATATACTTTTGAAATCCAAAAATAAGTACTGATTTGTTTTATCAGAAAGGTTATCACCATATGAAGTTAGTTTTCAAGAACACGATGACATAACTCACTAAGTAAAACTACTTCCCAGAAATCGATCGCATTGTCAAATGTCCAATCGATGATGTTACACAATCTCATGCTAAGGTATTACAAAAATATTTCACTACTTTCATTAATTTTCTCTCTCAAAACCTTATTCAAACTTTATTTGCTTTCATTCAATCCATCCGATCACTTTTACTTCTTTCATTCTTCCGATAACTTGATATGCTTATTCTGGATAATAGTTTTCAGGACCCATTGATTCTGAAGCAGTGTGTGAATCAAGGAATAAAAGTTCCTTGTAAGTGGCAAGAGTCCACAAATCTTCAGGCACAACTTCTTCTGCAGCATCGCAAACTCCACGAATATCAATCATTGTTTCCAAACGAAGAACACGTGCAAGCTTTGCGGCTTCGTATGCTCCATCTGCAGCATGGATTCCCTTAAGAGCAGCAGCAATCTTTACAACGGCTGCTTCCAAATCGGCAAGAGGTCCAACGCCGGCTTTCTTGACTGATGGAATAATGTGCTGATTGATCATATCAATAAGAGTGCGTGCTTCCATTTCTACTGTTCCTGTGTAGTGACTGTGTAGAATATCTTGACGTGCAACACATTCATCAGCACTGAGAACTCCCATTTTCTCGAAGAGAGCAGTGTTCTTCTCTTTGGTAATTGCTGCGATTGCCTCAACTCCAGAGTCGATACGCCAAAGTCCTCTATCAGTTAGCATTTTTTGGTTATTCTCATCGTAATTGTCTCCGTTGAAGACCACCTTCCAGTGCTTGTTAAGAGCTTCACGAGCAATAGTGGCAGCATCTTCTCCAGCCTCAATACGATCGGCAAATTCTGCGAATTTCTCAGCAGTGATGGTATTGAGAACTGTGTTAACCATGGATACGTTTTGAGACGATCCCACAGCGCGGAACTCGAAACGAGCACCACCGTATGGGAATGGAGATGTTCTGTTACGATCTTCTGCAGGGACTTCGAAAGGAAGAATTTCAGCGCATCCTAGATCGATGGTTTTCACAGTAGGCTTGTACATGGCATTGTCACCATTACGGAATGCGTCTAGGTAATTGGTCATGTCGTCACCCAAATATGTTGAGACGATAGCTGGTGGTGCTTCACATGCTCCAAGACGGAAGTCATTTCCAGGAGAAGCGATAGCCATTCTCATTAAATCACCGTGTTCGTCAACGGCAGAGACAATTGCGGCCATGACAACAGGGAAAGCAAGATCATTTCCAGATGCTTTTTGAAGTTGGGCAGGATTGAGAAGATTAACACCACTATTGGTTGCAATTGACCAATTGTTATGCTTGCCAGAACCATTGACGTTATTGAAAGGCTTCTCTTGAAGAAGGGCAGCAAGTCCATGTCTTGCTGCGACTTCTTCGATGATTTGCATAACCCAAAGGTTTTGGTCGATTTGAGTAGTATTAGTTCCAAATAGAGGGGCAAACTCGAACTGATTAGGTGCAACCTCACGATGACGAGTCTTCAATGGAATACCCATGCGCCAGCATTCATCTTGGATCTCTTGCATGCAAGCGAGTGCTGGAGTGGATGAGGAGAGAGGTGCCATGTAGTGGTCACACATCTCCTGTCCACGAGGAGCATCCTTTCCAATTACAGTACGACCAGCCATTTGAAGATCAGGACGCTTGTAGTAGGCGTCACGAGGCACAAGGAAGATTTCCTGTTCAAGTCCAATGTTCGTGCGAATACCGCTGGAAACATCTAGGCCGAGCTTGGAGAGAAGACGACTTCCTTCTTTGTTGAGCGCGTTGTTGGCACGAAGGAGAGGTGTCTTTTCGTCAAGTGCTGCTCCGTAATAAGAGACAAAAACGGAGGGGATGAAGATAGTGTCTCCTCGAAGTACAATAGGTGAGGAGGTGTCGATTGCGAGGTACCCTCCGGCACGGTGAGTTCCTCGAAGTCCTCCATTAGGATAAGACGAACCATCGGTTTCACCCTTGATGAGGGTCTTGCCCTTGAAATCTTGCACAACCTCATTCTCAGAGTTGAACTCGAGCATGATGTTTTGCACTTGACCGGACTGTCCATGTCGGACACCAGAAGATGCCATGGGTTGAAACCAATGGCAGTAGACATTAGCTCCGTTTTCAGTAGCCCTAAAATGAAATCAAAAGATTAGTTTTCCATGTCCAACTACTGTAGCAATCTTTCAAAGGATCGAACTTGAATAACGGCACAAGCGTAAAGTAAGGTCCGCACTCAAAGACATTCAAGAGCCACTCACCAATCAAATACTGCATTTGCAACGACATCAGCATGCGTCTTGACCCATGCAGGATTGTTGAGAATGGCACTACTTGCTCCATACTTTTTCAGGTAATCATCAGCTACTTTTCCAGTGAAGACATTCTTTCCAAAATCTTGGTATGCATCTAGAGAAGCAAATGCACGTGCGCCAACAATAGAAGGTGCAAATGTACGGCGTGCCAAGAAACGTGCTGCACTAGAAGTTGCGATCATGGCTCCTTTGTGAATGTGAAAGTGTTTGTCACAAACTTTGATTTATGGTACAAATCTTAGAAAGATTCTGACCTCTCAAAAACGGGTTTTCGTATCTTTTCGACTTCCCTTATATATACTTGTTCTTCGCAGCTCTTCGCAAAATCGAAACCTCTGCTTTGGATGGTTGGTGGTATTCGGTGCCTATCAAAATAGAGGACAAAGTCAAATTTCCATTCAAGAAACGGAAGTTGACTTCGTCATTCAGTGCAATCCCAGGCAGTTCCATACTTCACGTATTCCCATTATAATACATTTTTCCTGAGAATTTGTAGCAGTAGGCTAAAAATGGATATTATTTTTCTTCTACTCGCATAACAACGGTATTATGGATCTTCAAGTAAATCATATCTAAAAACTGCATATGGGGCCCTCTTTATCCCTAAACGTGGAACAATTTGTAATTTTATGGGATAACGGTAATGACGTTTATTGTTACGATTGAAATAGTTGGTAAACTTTTGCATTATCCAAAAAGGAAAAGATGATGAAAGGAATTATATACTTTTGCAAAGAAGATCGTATCATTTACTATATAGGATATTAGGTTTGAACTGACCCAATTTGACTCAGCTACTTAAAATCTACGCGTAAAAGAATACAACACTGTTTAATGTTTCTTTGTGCTGCATAGAATTCTTCAGGATTAAGAGTACGAGCTATCTTGAATGTCACTTGCTCTGAGGTGTTTATCAAGTGGCTGATATCCTTACGTGAAATTGAGAGCCTGGTACAGATTATGGTTTTCACTTTGATGGGGAAGTGGGAGAGGCAAAGATGCAAGCTTCCTAACAAATACCTATTGATGCTTAGAAATCACCTTATCCCACTAGGGAATTACTAGCGCGCCTTAATGTCAAAAACAATTGCTCAGAGCATTGGCAGATACGGGTGTTTTCAGCAGCTTTATAGTAGAGACAAACAGCCCAAAACAACTTATCAGACATGGTGAAAACATTTAAAACTATTTGACGGTATTTTGTGTTCCATCTATGATTTGGCTTTAGATCATCTCCCAAAGCCAACCGTAAGAAACAACTTTTTTGGGTTTCTCTTGAGGGTGACTGTTCTGCGTCATCCAGCAAATGCGGCATGATTGTTGGTCAGGATTTTCACGAGCCATTAGGAATTATCTATACTTGCAATAGTAAAGCTGTATATAACGATGAAAAATAGGGAATCTCTATCATCTTACATGGTTAGTATATCATAAAGCTAGATGAAGATTCACAAACGCGATGTACTGTTGTACTTACCAGTATAAGCAGTTACCTATGTAACTTGAAAACGCTCCTACATAAAAATGTCATGATCAAGATGGTGTAACGTATGGAATACATGGATAGACCAATCTTGACGCATTGTTGTTAGATACGAAACAAATGCTTCGAAGATCATCTACTGAAGTTAGAAATGTTTCCAAAAGGCTTTCAGTCGCTGCTGTGAGAGTCAATACGTCAAAGTCTGCTATATTTGTAGAGCAAATGGAATAGCTGTGTTATTGGAATAACAGAGGATGTAATCAACCAATACACAAACGGATTCACTCTATACTTAATCTGAAAGGCCTCAAAAACCAGAAAAGAACTTCGCCAGGTTACTGGTGTAGTCAACTACTATCGCAATAATAGAAGTGAGCAACGAGATGCTTTAAATTTGTCTTGCATCAAAGATGGCTGAGCTTGAACAACATCTCATAAAAAGGATTTGATAAAATGAATTAAGGAATTTGAACTAATTACTGGCTATCCCGATTACGTCTCATCAACTTTATTGATGTATAACCGACTCTGCAACAGAGTGATGTTCATGTACTTCTTAAATACTCCATTTACATTTTCTTCAGTTTTGATGCATACTGCGCGTAAAGTCTTTGCTGTAATAGCCACATCTACATAGTATTTACTTAATTTCATTGTGCTTCTTCTCTTGGTAACTTGAAGCAACAACACAGATGTTTTAAACTAAAAACATAATTTCTCCCAATTTTAGGGCTAGTCCATATAATGTTATCCATACTAATTGAAGCATATGCACTACTTCTAAATTACCATTACAGTTCGGAAATCATTGAAATAGAGTGCTATCATTACCATTCCCGCTTTGTCCAAAAACTCAGATATACCTAGCTGTCTTTTGCCCTACGCTGCTTTAAGAGTTTATACAAATTGTAAATTATGATTTAAAAGTTACTTTATCCTACATCTCTTGTGAATCATTTGCAATGTGTTTCTTGACCACGTAGTCACTTTAGCTTACGTGTTAGATTCGACACTTAACATTTAGACTTTGTGATCTTGATAGATTCCTGTTTGTTACTTAGGAATCTGTAATAGTTATTCCTACCGTATTGATATGAGGGTCCTGAAAAGATGTTTAAATGATCTTCTTCATTTATAAGCAATATTAAGCATCACTAAATTGTTAGAATATTTGGAGAATTCACAGATGCAGATATTCCTGAAAAGATATGTCAACACAATGGTTGAATCCACCAACAAATAAATCAAACTTTATCCACTGTTTTCATTCTCCAACAGGGTATTATTTGGATAGGATTGGCTTACTATATGTTGGATATTTCTCAAGCATGTAATGATAGCATTTTGGTATACACTTGCAGACTCAGCGATATTACCGCTAAGTTTTGTATATTTGACAATTGAAACATGCACTTTAGAAGTTGAGCAAAGTGCAACTCTCCCCATCTTCGATCGGTATGAAGATAGAAGTACACAATCCAAATTAGAAAAGGGCTTATGCAACAATGTTATACTTGGAAATAAGTTCATTGAGAAGGGGGAAACAGCAAACATTACAATATGTGAATATCTGCCATCATATTTTCCTTCATAGTCAGGAAAGTGGCAAGGTTGGAATCCAACATGCTTGTTAAAATTTTGCTTTTATTTTCGAGACGCTGTAAGGTCTGATAGCTTTTTACTTTGAGCAAATGGTTGGAACGTTGTCAGCCGTAAACGTGAATGTATTCTTACTTCATGACTGCTCACATTGCAGGATCAAAGGTACAATCATGACAATCACAAAAAACAAAATGGGTGGAATTATAAAACGGGAAAATTCCTTTTCGAGGTCTTTTTCTGGTGAAAAAACTTAGTTCTTGTCCAGGGTTCATTCCGTGATAACGGTCTAATGAAAGCAGTTGCTGTAAGTGTACGATACAAGAAATCGTTGCAAATACCTCTCTGACACCGCTACCCAAAGCATTGCCTCCCTTTTTTTATCTGTCTCTGAGGGGTAAGAATAACAATGGCGGATTCGAAAAAGAAATTCACAATCAAGGTAAGGATTGCAAATACTAATTTCGTTTGAATTCCATCCATGGCAGCCCAAAGTTGCAAGTAGGCATTTGCATACTGCACCGTACGAAAAGGGTGGCATCAAGATCAATTTATGTAACGTTTGATTTCAAGCATCTCTCACTCATCTCTTTTCAACTATTTGCAGTCTTTTCGTCAACATGTTCCCATGGATAGCAGTGCTGCAGTACAAACATGGGAGGCTCTAGCCAATGCTATTGATGAAATTTACAATAGAAATGCATCACAACTTTCCTTTGAGGAGCTTTATCGAAATGCTTATAACTTGGTGCTTCACAAACATGGGACACTTTTGTACGATGGAGTCTCTGAAAAGATTAGTTCTAATTTACTCTCTACTGTCGGACGCCTTCAGAATGTTTCGGATTCACTACTTTTGGAAGAAATTGCCACAACATGGAAGGAACATCAAATTACTATGATCATGATACGCGACATTCTCATGTATATGGACCGAACCTATGTTCCTTCTCAGAGGCGTAGACCAGTGTATGAGTTGGGTCTTCATCTCTTTCGCATTACCATCTGGGAACATCCCCGTGTGCAGCTACGTGTCACTGATCTTTTGCTCAATGCCATTGCCTCAGAACGCTCTGGACTATTGACGGAAGATCGATCTCTACTCAAGGCAAATCTAGGAATGCTACTGGAATTGGGCCAAGCTGATAATTCCAGTGTTTACGAACGAGACTTTGAAGCACACTTTTTGGGAACCACACAAGAATTCTATGCTCAAGAATCCCTCTCATATTTGAGTGTTAACACAGCAGTTGATTACGTTGTAAAGGCAACCACAAGAATAGACGAAGAACGAGATCGTGCAATTTCTTTGGCACTACCATCCACAACTGAATCACAGTTACATAGTATGGTGCAGAAAGAGTTGATAGAACGACACGCTAGGACTTTGGTCGACATGGAGAACTCTGGATTTTCTGCACTATTGAAAGAAGAAACAAAGCTAAACCAAATGAGAGACATGTACGACTTATTCTTTCGTGTTCCATCTTCCGTCGATTACTTACGCGATGCACTAGCGGAAAGAATCAAGGCGGATGGAAAAATCTTGATCAGTGACCAAGAGAGAGGGGCCGCAGATCCCTCGGCATTTGTAAGGGGTGTTTTATCCATGCGCGATCGTTACCAAAAGGTTGTTACCATTTCGTTTAGAGCAGAAAAGCGAGCGCAAAAGAGAATGAAAGAATCGTTCGAAGATTTCCTCAATGAAGACACAAGGGCTGCATCTTGTCTAGCAATGTACGTTGATGAATTGTTGCGATCGGGACTTCGTGGAGCCACGGAGACTGAGACCAACGAACAGTTGCAAAAGGTAATAATTGTTTTTCGATACTTGTCGGATAAAGATGTCTTTGAGGCCTTCTATAAGCAACACCTAGCTAAGAGACTTCTCGGCGGACGGTCAGTCAGCGATGAAGCAGAGCGCGCCATGGTTAGTTTGCTAAAAGCTGAATGTGGTTATCAATTTACAAGTAAGCTGGAGGGTATGTTCAACGATATGCGCATCTCGAAAGAAATGAGAGACTCCTACAACTCGCACAAACTATTTTTGGACCCTCGAACAAATGAGACCAATGTAGTAGACATTGAGGTTGATGTGTTAACAAATGGGTATTGGCCATCCCAAAATGTGAAGCCTTGCACACTTCCAATTCCAGTTCAAAATTCCATTGACCATTTCTCGAAGTTTTACCTTCAAAAACACACAGGACGAAAACTTTCTTGGCAAACCTCGGCAGGATCAGCAGACATCAAAGCTGTCTTTGGGACAGAGCCAAATCTCAGACGACATGATTTACAAGTTTCTACGTATCAAATGTGTATACTACTCTTATTTAATAAAGTTGACTCATTGACATTGGCAGATATCAGAACGCAAACTCAAATTCCTGACATCGAGCTACGGCGCCATCTAATTTCATTGTGTACACCAAAACATCGTATCTTGAAGAAAAGCAGCAAAGGTCGTGGTATTATGTCAGATTGTGACGCTTTCTCGTTTAATGCGGAATATACAAGTAAACTCAAAAAGGTTCGGATTCCTCTTGTCAAAGAGTCTTCGGTAGGTCGAGATAACGCTGATGTCGGGGCTGCAGAAACAAGTGGTGCTGTTCCTGCGCCTGTGGAAGAAGACCGTCGTCATCTGGTGGAAGCAGGTATTGTCAGAATCATGAAAGCGCGGAAAACTCTAAGTCACAATGATCTGATTGCTGAGGTTAGTAAGCAACTGAGTACTCGATTTTCTCCGACCCCTCAATTTATTAAGAAACGAATCGAAAGCTTAATTGAGCGTGAGTATTTAGAGCGCAAGGACGATGACCGACGAATCTATCAATACGTAGCGTAAATTTAGAGTTCTAAGTAATTACAATGATGCCTTTCGATTGATTGATACTACTTGCACTCGCGAGATAGCTATCGATTGTATTCAAAGCATTGCAAATTGAATCTCATGTCTTATCGTTCATGATATTGAGATGAAATCTATAGAAACATTCAGAAAACGTAGCACATCATTTTCATGATTCCGACATTACTTTTGTAATATTTTGCATAGCTGATTTGGAGATTGGAATGTCTTAAATAGGTAGAATTTTTTCAGAAGTAACTATTGAGTTACACAACTCAAGACATCGAAAGTATGCTAAGCATGGCATGGGTCTAGAAATATCCGCACTCCAACTTACACAATTGAAATTTGAGGCATACTGCATAGTAATCATTCACTGGATGGATCAACAAATTTAAGCAGAATTCAAGCAACGTATCCCAATCTGTCATGGACGGTTTAGACTGCTGCAACGTTCCTCATACTCTTAGAGAAAACTAAAACTCATCCATAAAGGAAACATGATATTATACTTTTATTTCTACTCCTAGACATAAGTCTCTTTTCTGGGATCTAGCTAGGTCCAATATATGTTAACTTTTTTTCTGTTTTGCCTTGTCTGTTGCACAATATTTCGATTTTGAAATCTTCCAACTAGTTATCTTTTGCATACTTTCTTCTCAAAAGCGTCCTAAATCTTTGTGTAGTTTCTTGACGTCCAATTTTATCTCAGAATTGTCCATCAAAGGTTAGGAGCCCTTCTAGTCCCCTTTTTGAATGGAATGATTAAGCCATCGCATCTGATTCGAATTCATTCTAGAGAGTGTTGTGGAGAATGCAGAGATTAATCCAAAGTTCAGGAACAAGTTGTACCTCTCGAAGTCTGATGCAAAAGGGTTTCCCATCCCTCTGTGCTATATCCCTTCAAAGGGATAATTTTAGGAACAAAAAATCAGAAAGGTTAACCCTAAAGTAGTAAAAATTCGAAAGATCTCACCATGTTGCTCTCCTCCTCTAAGACCAAGCAGAAGCAGCACTCCAACGACCCCACTCCCAGGAAGGTATTGAAGTCCTCTAAAGCTCAGACAACTAGGATTAAAGCGGTTCTCTCGTCCTCCAGCTCTTCGTTCGACAATGACAATGATGAAGTTACTGTTAAGACGCCACCACGTAGAGAAGTAAAATCCTCAACACAGCAGCTTCTTCTCAAGATCCGTTACCCAGTACCAGAGAATCAACCAACTCATCTCCTTCATGTACAACTTTTGCAAAACCTAACCTACAATACGATTCCTACAATTGATTGCGCTTCTCAACAAACGCTTTGAAACATTGAAGACTTCAGCAATTATGGCCCTTCAAAATCCAGACGTATATGTAAACCATTTTGATCCAAAACAAGAAGCAAGAGTTTACAAGAAAGTAAACAATCAGATTACTGTTATCCAACCAATCCAAACTACAATGTCGTTATCTGCTATCAAATGTTTACCAGGGATAATGGAGATCCTTATGGCAGGAAACACTTTTATTACTATTCAAGAATGGGATCAAGATGTGTGGGATGTCAGCACCATCGGATTTATCACCAAATTCTCCCCAGCACATCATCCAAAGCATTTAGCAGCTGAATACATCAATGATAGGACCAAACAGGAACCCTCCATGCCGTAATTTTGACTTTGTCAGACTATTATTAGCTCTACCAATAACAACATGCCAATTCAAGTACCAGTATACGCAATTGAAGTTGAGAGTAAATTCGTTAAAAAGGCAGAAAAAATAATGTTTAAGACATCCAATCAGCCAGATACTTATATTTCCTTCTGCATGAAAGCAATGAATCCAAAGGCATTTAAACATGCAGTGGCGTTGGTTGCCCAGCACCAAAACAATCTCAGGACAGTTGTGATCAATAATGTGTCAGAGGAAGCGTTTTTCGTGATGGAAAATTATGCAAAACAGGTTGAAAATGTTCTTACTGTACATCACTTAATTGATAAGAAGTCCATGAGATTCAAGACTTTTCACTATTCCAGGAGCAAACATTCAATCTGGATACTCAAGAAAAAACAACTTCCGACATCACGATGTCTCAGACAGAAGAAAAAAATTCCAAACAACAGGAAATTATTGACACACAAGGCCAAAGGATTGAAGAATTATTGAAAATGATTCAAGAAATGAAAGAAGCAATGGAATCAAAAATCGACAAGCTCATTCAAATAGTAAGCAAATTAACCACTCACCAAGTTGAAAACAATTCAAAAAAGGAAGAAAATGCAAATGGTAGTGGGTCAATGATTAAGCGGAGGCCTTAATCATAGAATTCAAAAAAATCATCCAATATCATGCCCTGAGCAATCAGAAGACACATCATATTCCCCGACTCAGCTATCATCAGCCAACACATCTCCAACACAGTCAATTCAAAGCAACCATCAAACATTAAAGGAAGCTCAACAACTCATCATGAAGCAGCCATATCATCAACATACGCCAGAGATCGAAAAGAAGTGTAAGACACATTTCTTAAAAATAGTTACACTCAATGTCAATGGACTTCAAATTCAAAGACAACCAGATAAGCTTCATCAAATGCTTACATGGATGGAAAATGAAGAAATTGACGTCTTACTTACACAAGAATTAAATACCAACATTGAACATTCAGCGGCAAAAGAGAAAATTAACGAAGTATTGCGTCGACACCCAGGAGTCAAGCATATCACTTCGCAAACGCATTACATTACGGAAACGGAATACAAACCGGGAGGCACAGCAATATGGATAAATCCACTATTATCAAGACACATATGCAACAAAATTCAAGATCCGCTAGGTAGATGGGCAGGGGCGAAACTTAGAATGAAAACAGGGAAAATTGCTATTTTAAGCATCTATCAACCTCCCACAAGTGAATCTTCCAAAGGTTCAATCTCTGTACTTGCACAACAAAAAAGATGGATATTAGATCATCAGCAAAGCAATACAAATAAAGATCAAGTCAACAAAATCACAGATTTGATGGTTCGGAAACGGTTTCGAGATGATTTAAACACAGTTATAGAAGAACAACAAAAATTGGGGTTCCAAATCATAGTCGGAGGCGATTTCAATGAACATCACGAAACAAATAATATACTTGCCAACTTCCAAGAGAAATATTACCTACAAAACGCCCTAGAAAAATATAACCTCCATCATCAAGACACTTATAAACACAGCCATCATATATTGGACAAACTTTTCTGCACCGGTGATCTATATCACCAAATCATCAAAGCAAAATTAATGGGATACCACACCCCTGTGAACACGGATCATCAACCTCTTTTTGTTCAATATAAAGTACAAACTCCTTCAGGCATTCAGTTAAAGTCACTTGAACGTAAACTTGTCTCATCTAACATGACAACCGTAACCAAATACTTACAATACAAATACAATCGAATGCGCGCAGAGAGGTTGTTTGATCGAATTCAAGAATTCTCCAAAGGTGCAGGCAATGATGAAGAGGCAAATACCATTGACTCAAGGATAGTACAAATCAGCCTAGATGCCAAAATGAGACTTAGAGAGTATCCAGATACTGGATGGATTACACAAATTCTGAAATTAAAAAAAGAACTCAAAGCTGTGAATCAACAAATTAAGAGCATCCTGAAGGACCCACATCATTCAAAAGGTCAGATTAAAACAGCAATACAGTAAAATCAAGGCTACAAGATAAGACACGAAGAAATGCAACTTAAGATTGAACTACTTGCAACTGACAAAGATAAAAACATAAAGTTAATAATACACTTGAAGCAAATGTTATATCTTGAAAAGAAAAAACTTACATTTAGGAAGATTAAATATCAGACAAAGGAGGATTTCCAAGCACCAACAGTTCTTCAGATACAACAAGCAGACGGCAGAATCGATGAAACTAACAACATCGAGGACATTGCGGTAAAAGTGAGTCAATACAACAGGACTCATTATGCCCAAGCAAAAGACACTCCGCTGGCCCATTACAATAATACGGAGGAATACCTTCAATCAATTCATGATTCCACCACAGATCCAGGAATCAAGTCAAATATAGGCAAATTAATTTAGAACCTGTTCAATTTACAATCAACAGAAATATCCAATGCAATCACCGAAGAAGATTGGAAGAAGAAGATACTGAAATAGCCGGAAAATACATCAACGTCTCCGTTTGGCTTTCATCTGGGTCATTATAAAGCGTTGTACAAACCGCACAAATGGTACTTCGAAGAATCAGGGAACAAGAAAGAACAGATGGACCTTCAACAACAGCAAATAGCGCTGTCACATTTGACATTCCTTAACTCATTGCTTACCAAAGGGATGTCACTCCAGCGATGGAAAACAGCACATTCCATTGTGCTTTTTAAAGACAAAAGCAATCAATTTCTCAATAGAATTCGGAACATCCATATATACGAAGCGGATTATAATGCTATTCTGAAGATACAATGGGGAAAGGCATTGCAGCAAGCGGAAAAAGACAACATAATTCATCCGTCTCAATTCGGAAGTCGTAAAAATAAAACAGCTCACAACCCAGTCCTGTTAGAAAGTTACAACAAGAATTAACAAGGATGACACACAAGACTTAGGCACAAATAAACTATGACGCGCAAGCGTGCTATGATCGAATAATTCCAACTCTGGCAGTCACAGTGAGCCAAAGATACAGAGTATCAAAGAACGTTTTAAATATCTTTCATCAGACCACAACAAAGATGAAATTCATGATAAAAATTGGAACCACAATCTCCAAGTCTCATTATGGCAATGATAACATCAATCCGTTTTACGGCATAGGACAAGGCAGCGGTAACTCTCCTTACATTTGGACCATGTTATCAAGCAAATTAATTAAAATACACAAAGAAATGACAAAGGGAGCACAATATAAGGACCCAAGTCAAACTCATGAGGTTTCAATGCACATGACAGCATATGTTGACTACACAAATTCCCATTATTCTTGTAGTAACACCATGCAAGACTCAGAGATATACTCATCATTATCACATATTGCAAGCACATGGGAAAAAGTGTTACATGTATCGGGCAAGAAACTGTCCAACACCAAATGCACTTACTACGTAAACAAATGGAGTTACACCACCACAGGACACCCGCAAATTAATCATGGAGAACCCGATAACATAACTCTTCACACCACACAAGATACAATCACAATTAAAGGGATATCACCACAAGATAAACACAGAACATTAGGATACCACCAATCCACAGCAAACCAAACAATCCATCAGAACCAACTATTCACCAACAAAATAGAAAAGAATGTATCCATTATGAAGAGAACAGCACTCACATTTACGGAATTCAACATATACTATACATCAACTTTCGTTCCTTGGATACTTTACACGGCAGCATTGTCCTCCGTTCCATCATCGCAAACCGAAAAATTAATGGAAAAAATGATGCAACCCACACTTTGGAAAAAAGGTTTTCACGGGTCCACACCATCAGGAATTGCATTAGGACCCAGGAAATTGGGAGGCTTACAGTTGTTAGACATTTACCCACATCAGGGGGCGTTAAAGGCCATTCAAGTGATCAAATTGCATAATTCTAAACAACAATCTGGGAAACTTTTTCTCATTACGTACTTATGGTGGAGATTTGAGATTGGAATAGAAAAGTGCCCATTTACAAGACTCGATAGCACAATAAACTTGGATTATTCAAACTCCAAGTGGCTTCCAAAATTTTTTAAATTCTTACAAAAATGCCAAATTTTGATTCACATCAAATGGCAATGGCCAGATACTTTTTGAGAAAGGGATAGATACCTGATGGACATTGGTCAAGAACAGAAACTCCCAACAAAATCCCTTCAATAAATAAATCAATGTCAACTATTCCTTCAAGTTTTAACAATTTCAGACATTACAAATCCAACGGGCACTCACATTGACACAGAGTATTATACCTGGAAGGATGCAGTGCCAATGAAAACAAGGTGGGCCAAAACAGAATATCCAAAACCAAACAAATCTGCATGGACTTATTGGCGCCGCATGTTGGACTCAATAACATACACCAATTCAAAGAGATTGAAAACACCAGTAGGAAAATGGAGCGAAAATTGGTACAAACTCCGTCAAACCTATAAGTATTATTACGATCAGGGAAATACATATACATTCCACAACAAAGTATATACCAACACAAAGGCTCAGGCAGACACAACAAATCAGTCACACAAATTATCAACCCAAGCTGTTCCTGCAACTTACACACTTATAGGAGTAACATTAAAAGCAGACCTGTCCAAATCCCAGGACACATCTGTTCAAAACAAACAAAATTTCAGGGAATGTTACCAAGGAATTTAATCATTGCAACAGATGCATCTGTCCATCCACCAGAATCAGCATTTGCATGGATTATTACTGACCAGAAAGGTAGAACTATCACGAGTCATGCTTCAAAAATCAAAGAACTTGAAATATCCTCCTATCGAGCCGAAGCGTACGGCATTTTAGACATTATCAAACTTATTCACCATTTTAAAGATCAAGTTGAAGAATGGTCTCTTTTCTGTGATAATGAAGCATTGATCAACCAACTTAAGTTATCACAGGAGATAGACGAAATACCAAGCGAATGGAACGACTCTGATATAATCTCCACCATCAAAGAAAAGGTTATTGCTGGAGGAAGTTTCCAGCAGGTAAAAGGCCACCAGGAACTAACAAAGGAAAAAAAAAGGATAGAGGTGAGACTAAACATTTTGATCGATTCAATGGCCAATCAAGCCATATGTTCAACGTCGACGACAAAAGGCACCCCAAATAATGGCTATATTCAAATCGGTAAAAAACAAATCTTCAAATTAAACGACATTAAAGATCACTGATCACGACAATGATTTCACCAATATCAAGAAGCTAAATATGGAAAGCATGGTCTCTCAATCATAAATTGGGAGATATACAAGTACATCTCGTCAAAAATAACTCAATCAATGTCACTTCTTAAAATGATACATTTGCTGTCGCCAACAATGGAAATGCAGAACAAACAGAGCATTGTTGACAATGCAAACTGCCCACTGTGCGGAAATCACGTTGAAACAATCCATCACGTGCTAAAATGTCATCTGAATTCGAACAATTATGTAGTATTGATAGACGACATGAGGAAGAGAAGTGGAATAACAGAGACTCAAGCGGAAATTTTTGCCAAATTTGTTCACAATGTGATGCAAGAAAATTCTCCACTGAACGATACGGTACCAAAGGATCAAACGATGGAAGCGAATCATACAAGGAAAAATAACATACAACTATCAGAAATGGATATCAACAACATTTCAATTTTCAAATAATAATGTGAAACTTATTGGAAATATAATTCTGGCAATAATAACACAATGGAAAAAAGCATGGGATTATCGAAACGAGAAAATCATCCACAAGGTATCGAGACAACGAACCAACAAAAGTTACAAAACGACAGACCTGGATTACTTATACGACAACAAACAATTTATTTCAGCAAACAACAAACAATTCCTCATGAACACAAAAGAAGAGCATAAACAAAAATCAACAGCGCACATACAAAAATTGGTTACAAATGCATTATCAAGAAATGAAAATGGAGATTCAACAAAACATATTACAACAACACCCATATGATGACACTACAATGAACACACAAAACAGAACAGAGAGGACGGAAAGAGTCCCGTGTGAGGCTTACAAAGCGCCAATCAACGGTCCTTCAGAATAGATAACACGTAAAATATAGGTATTGCTAGTTATATCCCTTCAAAGGGACCCTATCTTGATGGTTTCCATGGTCAATTGTTCTCTTCTCTGATATAATCCTTTTCTGAAAGAGTCCTTCATCACTGTTGCAATAGTGGCACAATGCTCCACTATCTTCAGCATCTCCAGCTTAACTATTGTTTAACACTTTGGAGCGTTCTAACATTGAAGTGAAAACTATAGCAGCTCCTGTTATTTATTTGTAAAAAGCCCAACAATACAGAGAATGCACTAAAATTCCTTGTGAGTAATAAGTTGGATATTTAGGGTTATTAGGAACTCCCAAAATGATTGAGCACCCATTGTCATCTTAAAGAAATTTGGATGATTATAAAAAGTAATGTTTGACCATATGATTTGGGATTGCGGGTATTATCCATATAGTCATACTGCAAAAAATGCAGGCCCCACAAAGAACACAATAAAAATAGAATAGGTGAGGATACGTCTTTGTGTCATTGCAGGGTTTTGCCTAGATATATGTATCCATGACTTTGGTATTGAAGGAAGATTCAACTGCTGTTAGTCCTTTAGTGAAAGTTCTTTCGCGCGGAAATCCACCTATCACATATGCTTCTGAATTCCAGATACTTTTGTTGTAACAACGCTATTAGTACCTACTCGTACTGCCCCAAATTGAGAGCATCCAAATATTCCATCACCATGTCAACAGATCCCTCCACTATAGATGCAGAAAAATGGCTTACGACACTTACGAATCTTGATTTCTTCGATACGGATCTTGTGTTGCCAGAAGGAGTCATATGTCTTGATTTGAAAACCATGACATCAAGATCTGACTTTTTGTTTCAGCTTGGCCATGAACTGTTTGGCTTTGAAGGCCAAAATGGACATGCCAGTTGGACGGTCCCTCATGTTGATGGAGGATTGTACTATTTATTTTCATACATGACAACTGCTGAAGAACGACCATTACGATGGACTGTCAAGGATTCCATGACGACAAACATGAATATGACTGGGAATCTTACTAAGGACGAAGTTTCATCCTCCTGTAGTTATACAATGGGACAAAACTCAATAACTGGATCATGGGATGTTAATGGACTGCAATGGTTTGTGTATGGACCATTTCACATATGTGGTGATACCTTTCAATTTGTTACGAACGGATATTGGCCGCATGTCCAGAGATTTGTTTTGGTACCAGCGAAATTGAATCCTTCGCGGTCGACATCATCTACTCTTCAACACAATCAACCAGCAGTGCTTGTAGAAAAAATTGCTTCGATTCCGGAGCGAAAGAGGAGGTATCGCGAACAAAAAGCATCCTCTACCGAATCAAATTTTGTCGCTATTTTACGAAGACCAATCAGAATGTCCGAAAATGTGACTGTCGATAGCTCCATGATTATTGTCAACGGAACACATGGATACTATGAATTTGAATTCATTAATGAGTGTTGGGCAGAATCTGTCTATTTCGATGTTACTTATAGCACTGGAGATTTTCGTCCCATTCGAATTGTTGTGTCAGGTTCTGATAACAATGCTGCGCAGGAAGATTGTATATGCCTTGCTGAATCTGGTGGTTATGGTGCTGAAGACTTTATTCATCAGCGCTACGGACCTTACTTTGTATCGTATGAGGTCAATACAGTTCAAGTGACTACAGATGGCAATTACTTTCCACACATTGGAGAGATTCGCGTTGTGGATGTGAGGGATACTGATACGCTTGACAATAACGCTGTAACGAAACCTCAACCCTCCCTAGGAAATTGGATAGTGCCTCCATCGCAAACAATGCGACCTGAATTGGTGAATACCCTAAAGGACTTTTGTTTCCTTGAGACGACACAAGAACCTAATCCAAACTTTGAACCTGATCCAACGTTTTACAATGGAATAAATTGTGACGGTCTTTGGGTTTTGGCTTCCAAGGAAGTGGATTATCGTGTCTTACAGAATGCAGCAGACCTTCTACGTCGGTACATTCCCTTAGAATTACGACGTCTATGTCTCCAATGGAGAGCACCGATGGGGATGCCTCGTGGTCCATTCCGTGTGATTATTTTAGACCATGTGACGAATCAACAAGCCGGAGATTGTCCTGAGTTTCCGGATGATCTGCCAGGTCGTAATGGAACCTGGAATCCTGGAGTATTCACATCAGCTGATGATTTCCCATTGTGCCCTACATCCGATTCGTCCTGTGGAGATTTGACAGTCCATGAGGTCACTCATGGATTGGATATGGTTCTTCGACAACAAGTAGATCCTTACTTCTTCCAGGAGCTTGACGACTGTTACCAAGCAGCCGTACAAGAAGGAATCTATCGTAAGTCTTATGCCGCGGCTGATCGTCACGAATACTTGGCAGAGATATGTACACTATTTGTGGGCACACATCCACATAATTTTGAACGTGGATGTTGTCAATGCGAGGAATCAAAAACGGGATATTGCGACTGGGAACCTCATCGTAATTTCCCTCCTGGTCCATGTGGAGTGTCGTTTCGTCACAAGAGTGATTTAATTCGCTCCGATCTACGTGGCTATGAATTTCTTAAATCATTCTTAATCGAATGGAATGATCCAGACGACGATACCTATTGGTGGCAGTTATGATCGTAATAAGATATTGTGTAGCCCTGCATAGATTACTTTTTGAATCATGTGCTAAATTACAATAATGTTTCACTATTAGCCTCTGGTACTGTTTTGTTGTTATGACAATAACAAAGAATGTGTACATGATCAATATCGGGTAGACTTTTGAGATGTGGAGGATTCCTCCATGACAAAAAGGACAAAGTCTTGTCTTTATCATTATCATCGTCATTCTTAGTCATCTTCATATATCGCAATTGCAATTCTTGTTTGGCATTTTCAACCTCCTCGTCCGTCACGAGCGAATTATTCACATCATCGACACCTCCCAGTTTCCATAAGCACCAATGTTCAATCCCCTCTTCCAAATAATACGGAAAATCATTCGGTACAAGTTTTAATATTATGGTATTTGAAGACCATAAGGGTGGTGCATAGGCTTTCCACTTTCCTTGGATGTCATGGTTGTTGTCCATGAGTTTTGACTCATCATCATTATGATCAATACTATTCGTGGATAGTCTAGCTTCCCATCCAAATTTTGTAACAAGGATATGATCGTAAATCGAATTCCATGACTTTTGTACTTCTTGACGAAAGATGATATACTCCTTTTGCTGGGATACACTCCGTGATAATTTTGCCAAGTTTTGTTCCCTTTCAATGATTTGATATAATTCTTCCCAACTAAATGGGGTATCACGATATCCAAATTGACGTGGTTCTAATTTGATAACGTCTACTTCTTTCTCGGTCATCATTTTCAATACTCTACTTCGAATTTCGTCTCGTGATGGTATGGATGATTTCCAATCGTTACAATCCGGCAAGTCGTTTTCTCTTGACGACGGTTGTGATGAATTGGAATCCAATCCTGTAGACGACGAATGTAGAGTCGTCCCTAATGCCAACCGACCGTCACGATTGTTATGACAATCACCACCTCCGCCACCGCTGCTACTACTACTACGACAAAAACAACAAGAAGAAAATGCTATTGGAAATTTCCAACAATCAACAACACAAATCAATGTAAGAAGAATGACAACAAGAGATGATCGACTAACAATTGATTGAAATGGAAAAGTAGTTGTAGACATAAGATGATGGAGACCCCCACTGGTTTCAAATTGCGTAACGATATTTTGAAAAAGAAAACAATTAGGAAATTTGGTTCATTTCAGTAACACTTTCCTTTCTTGCTCAACCAAAATTTCTATTATGGAGTTATACAAATTGGCTAGCTAACTTGTTGAAACTCCGGTTACTGTAGGTCCTTATTCCTTGTTTTAGCCATGGTCTTCACCATGAGAGAATGAGTGAAAGGATGATAATTGATCTTGTGAAGGTGCCTCTTTGTTCTTGATTTCCAAGAATCCATATGACTCAGAGAAGAAATATGAGATAGCTTATTCATAATCCAAATAAACGAGACAGAATGTGACAATGGTAAATTCCGTAATCAATCATGGCTTGAAGATAGGAGAGAAAAACTTATATTGTTTGAAAAAGTTGGAACCATCATTTTGATAAATTGACAATGTTAGTTCATTAGTGGTTGTCAAGTTGGCAGGCAGGAACGTTTTTTTTCTTCGGCAGGCAGGTACTTTTTATTTTCTTTGGATTCCTGCAATCCTATTGGCTGGAAATTTTTCTTCAAAAAGGACCTAAATTGGGGCAGCAACTTTGGCAGGCAGGTACTTTTTCCCACTGGATGACTCCTGACAACAAACATCACTTCCTCCAAGAATTCAATACTACTATGTCTAACGAAGTATGTAAACTTAGCAAAATATGCATTGAAAAGAGTGCAAAGTATGTCAAAACAATTGGATTCATGCGTCCTGTTCCAAGAAATTGTGGCTTGCACAAGGCATTGATTTAGAGATGGCTGTTGTGTGCGGAAGATGTTGCATGAACAAAGTCTTTAAGAGTGAAACCAAGTCAGAGGATTGATCCAAAATAGCTTCTGGCACAATGATGGTCCCACTCCTGATGTAAGCTCATTTTTCTGTTCTATTAGACTTGCTGACAACCGAAGGGAACTATGTGAAGTGGAAAGGTACGTTCCAGACTGATTACTTAAGTGCAAAAGCACAATACTCATGATGTTCATAGGAGGGAATAAGCACTCTGGGGTGACAAAAATATTTTGGTTAGTAAAATTCTATCAGAAATTAAGAAGAATGGAATCAAAACCAAACGTCAGACAAAAGATGTCATCCAGAAGATTCTAGCTATGGAGCAGACATTAAAAAAGCTATTGACTTTTTGGATGTAACAGGATCTGGCATTGACTGTGAGACTACTTTGGCAGCTGCAGTCAAGAATAGGTGTCCTTATTTCTACGAGTCAGAATCAATCCTGGGAAATTGACAGTCAGATTGTCCTTTGGCTGATGACAAAGAATTAGAGATTATGAATGTTCAAATGGGAGTGGTACCAACTCTTTGATGGATGATGAAGAAGCAAAGGAAGAAAATGAAAACTAGGATGAGATTTCTCTGCCAAATTCTGAATTGGCAACAACGCCATGTAAAGTACCATTGCTTTCTGTACACAAGCAATCTTCAACCAAATTGTCTGCTTCTCACTTATGTATGAAAGGCAAAAGGAACAAAGCAAAACATGATCCTGACTTCAATCTGACAGAAATGGTTCAGTTAAGACAAGAACACGTTGCATTTGAGAAAGAATTCAAAAGAATGGAAGCTCATTACAGGGAAAGGGAGGTCATAGCACTAGAACAAGAATCCGAAGCAAGGGTCAAGGCATTGGAGAAAGAATCTAAGAAAAGAAGCTGAGACAGCATTGTTCATCATCCAGAGCAAAGCAGCTGTTCTCCTCAAAGGTAAAGAGCTCATAGATGCTGGAGTATCAAGAGATGAAGTGGATATTATGTTTCCCCTAACTAGCATCTATCCTTAAAGCATTTTGTTAATAATTTTTTCATTAGTAATTTTGCAACTTTAACCCTAACGAGTTTGTTTTTTCAAGTGAAATCACCTCAGCAGTGCCATGTTAACCTCCTCTTCTTGCAAACAAAAACATATCATTATCGATGCATTCCATAAGAAAGCTTACAAGACTGAACTGAAGACTCCAATCAAGACCAAACTTGAGGATGACTGAAGCAGCTTCACCTAAGAAAAAGTCCAAGGAGATGCCACCAGCCTCTCTACGCCTACGTATCACGTTTCGACTCCCAGTGAACACCGAACACCCGATGACACACCACCTTCGTTTCTTGAAGTTTATTGCCAGCAAAATCTAACACCCAGTAGTTACCTTCAACAAAAGACATGAGATTTTGCACCCCAGTGTCATTCCATCTATCGAGAACACAGAGATCTACAAAACTCATTTCACATTGCACAGTAGTATCACTGGAAAAGGGAAGAATGTCAATCTTCACACAGTGATTCAAGACCTGCAGACATCTCTCACACTTGAAGCAATGAAAAAGCATCCTGGTGTCATGGATTATGTTTGTCAGCATAAGATACAGTTGAATTATCACGAGTGGGTCAGATGAATGGAAAGTTCAATCTGTCGGTTTTTACCACTATTCTCGCCACCACATCATTCAAAAGAGATGGTAGTACAGCCCTTAAATACCAGATTCAAACACATCAAGAATATGCCATCTTTTTGCGTTTGCAAAATGACACTCTTTACTCAATTGTACAACACTATATGCTATTGAAGTTCAAGCACAGTGTATCTCGATTACAAACCGCCTTCTAATGCAGCATGTTAATTATCCCAAAGAATATGTGCCTTTTTATATGCGACAATTGAATGAACAAGCCTACAACAAAGCTATTGCATATACAGCTCAATTTCAAAGTGATCTACGTACAATCGTAGTAAACAACGTTTCTAAAGAAGCTCATTTTATTCTAGAACATCAGGCAGTGCTCCTACTAAAGGTTTTGCATACCTATCACATGTCGAAAAAAAACTCTATGGGCGTAGTAGTTATGACTCAAGTATTTGAAGACACAAGACGGGAGATTCCTTATCAATTTCGAGAATGGGTGGAAATGTTGGATCCAAGCAACATTTGTAACAGTGGAGCACCGTGTGTTGCCTCTATACAATCAGACAATTACTGACATTTATATGATGCAGGTGAGTTTGGGAGTGGAATCTATGTTATCGCTCAACATGACGGAATACACTATCTTTGGGAAACAGGACATTTCTCACAGAACAACAGATCATCCAATCTTGGATGTCACCATGTCCTCCAGCAATGATATTATCCGGAAGCAGCAGGAGTTGATTCAGGAACATGAACCAAAAATAGACAAATTAACAAGTGTTATTCAATCAATGAAAGACAACACATCCAAGAAAATGGACCAATTGGTTGCAATGATATCAGCTCTAACAGAATCCACAGTTCCGCAACAATCCAAGAAGCAGGACCCACCTACCGGGAGATCTGTTACAAAACAGAGGCCTTAATGACAGGAACATATTGAATAGCGCAAAAGTTTCCCCTGAGAAAAAAGACGCCCTCCCTTCATTATCTAAGCAACATACACCATCCAATCACAACACATTATGCTCAAGAATAGACAATTCTCCCCAAGAAGGAACCAAGCTGCAAATCAATAAACCCAACATAATACCAACATCAGAACTTCTTCAACAATATAAGACAATAAAAAAATTCAAAAGCAATATCAAGATCTCACAGGTCAACCTTAATATTGTCACAAATAATATTAATGGCCTGCAAGTGAAAGGCAGTTTGCACTGCCTAGACTTGATATAGATATCCTTCTCATTCAAGAAATCAACACAAACCTGTTGCATCCAACAGTGAAACAAGTATTCCAACAAATATCAAATCGATACCCAAACATACAATGTGTTTGGGCACAAATTCCAAATGCAACACATCAGATATACCAACCTGGGGGGACTGGGATTCTTGTTCTGCCTCCCATCTCCCAACACATCTCACAACACCATACCGACGTGATGGGTCGATGGGCAGGCGTAACTATACAGATGCGTCCCAACACAGTCATTTCCACAATATCAACATACCAACCGCCAAAAGGACAAAAAACGGAAGGCACCATAAACGTCACATCTCAACAAGC
This sequence comes from Fragilaria radians, assembly GCA_900642245.1. Lineage (NCBI taxonomy): Eukaryota > Bacillariophyta > Fragilariophyceae > Fragilariales > Fragilariaceae > Fragilaria > Fragilaria radians. The sequence continues at coordinate 183,398 of CAAAJI010000010.1, read as the reverse complement.
ACAACAATTGACAGACAACAATTGTGATCTCAATGTTTTTCAGAAATATCAACAGGACATTGGCACACTGATCACAGGCTTTCATCAACAGAATCATGAGATCATATTAGGAGGAGACTTCAATGAGAAACATGCCAAAAGTAACGTCATTGAAGACATCATCAGAAAATACAAATTAGTTGACGTTATGATCCTAAAGAACTCACGGCCTCAATCCACTTACCTTACAGGAACAAATGCTCTAGACAGAATCTTTGTAAGCTCCACATTGATCACATCCAACACTTCAGTCATACTAGGAGAACAAGATTCCATTATACCCACAGATCATCTACCGATTCATCTCAATATTATCAAGTCAACCATACAAAACCCGGAATACTGCTCCCAACACTTAGTATCAAATCATGCACACAAAGTTACAACATACATCACATATGTGTACAACCATATGAAACACACTAAGTTGTTTCAATTGATTGAATCCTTAAACCCAAAAACCATTTCATCTAAAGACCTGAACAGCATTGACAATCTGTTGGTATCCATAAGACTAAGAGCAGAAGCCAGATTAAAACGACAACATATAGACTGGTGGCATAAAGACTTACCTCAGTGAAAGAAAGAACTTAGAGAATTTAACGACACAATCAGGAAATTGCAAAAGACAAAACAAACATCTCAAAGGGAAATGATTCAAGTACTCAATACAAAATAACGAATTGTCAAGAAATTTTGAGAACATACAACACTCAGCTTTCAAATCAGACATAAACTCATACAACAAGAAATAACAGTCTTAATGGCACAGCAACCAAAGATTAGCAAAAAGATTAACCATCTGAAACACCTTCTTCCCACAGAAAAGATACGGGAATTGTACAGGAAAATTAGAGAAAAAACAACAAGTGACACCCAGAGAGCTCCTTTCTTGTAAATCCCCACAGGAAGAAATGCACACGCCACTATTCAAAAAACTGAGCAAATAGCCTCCCATATATCCTTGCATAACCATACACATTTTGCTCAAGTGCAGACAACACCATTATCTAATTACTCTTATGTAACTCAACATGTACACACACCAAGATTACCAGAAGTTGACATCCAATGGTCAGAGGAACAAGTCTGACAAAATGAATATCTCTCCCAGAATACTTCCCCAAGCCTCAAACCACTCCTCCAACTGTTTATGCATCAGATTACCACCCCACCTATGGAAACCACCAACAATATTATCTCTTATGAGGATTGGAGGAAGGAAAGGACCACCACGTCACCTTCAGGATTACACTTGGGGCAATATAAAGCACTAATAGCTCCTCACAAATTCTCCTTTGATGACGATAGTCAAGAAAAGTCAGAAAATGAATCAGAAACAATCAGACATATTGAATACTTACTTGAAATTTTTGAATCTAGCAACACAATCTGCAACAGCATTGGAAAGATGGAAAACAGTTCATTCCATTGCCCTGTTCAAAGATCAAGATAATCATTACATTCACAGAATTTGTAACATACATATTTACAAAGCTGACTATAACCTAGTGCTTACTCAAATGGGAACAAGCTACTGCCCTTGCAGAAAAGCATCAAATGTTACACCCATCACGACTTGGGTCTCGGAGAAGCAGACAATCCATTGATCCCATCACCTTTGAAATCATGCAACAAGAAATCTCAAGACAAGCCAACGTACCTTTCACTCAAATAAACTACGAAGCCCAGGCATGTTATGATTGCATCATCCAAACCATAGCTTTTACAATCAGCAAAAAATACGGAGTACGCGCCAATATACTTCATTTAGTGCAAGAAACAATGACTCATTCAAGGTACTTCATAAAACTGGGCTCACAAGTAACTGATGCATATTACCGTTCCCACAACAACAATAGAATCTTTGGCACAGGCCAAGGCAGCGGATGTTCACCACACATTTAGACAATGCTGTCTAGCAAACTGCTATACTTATATGGCGCAGAATCACAAGGATTTAATCTGTCCGACCCATACGGTCGCAACAAAGATTTGTTACACACCACAGCATACATGGACAACATCAATACACATCACTCATTTTCCACACATGACTCAATTGAAAGGATGCTCAACTTGTCTCAGACATCAGCACAAAAGTGGAGTGATATTCTGTATATTTCATGAGGCAAACTTTCCCCAACAAAGTGTAACTTTTATACAGTCCAATGGAGACATGCCACTACAGGCAGAACCACAATACAACCAAGCACGTATCCTCCCATTAAACTGATGACAGAGAAGGAAACTCCATCATAATTGAAAACATCCAAACACACTCCCATCACAAATCCCTAGGGTATCTATTGTTGGCAAACAACTCAATAGAGTTCCAAAAACTGGCCCTTACCAACAAATACAATCAGATGGCAAACATCAGTAATGCTGCAAATATGGACTTTAAGGAAGTGCAAATCTATTATCATACAATTCATTCTCCAAGAATTCAGTATATGACTCAAATGATGTCCATTCTGATCAATGCAACAAAAGATATCCTCAGACAGGGTACAGAAACAACTCTAAAACGAATGGGATACAGTTCAAGAACACCACATGGTATTACCTATGGCCACACCAATTACGGAGGATTGGAGATGATAGATTCTTACACGCTCCAGGGAGCACAGAATTTAATAAATTTCACCTGAAGCATGCCCTCAGGGCATGCTACACACAGCACAATGAAGATAGCATACCTATGGTGGAGGTTTAATGAAGGCAGAGGACAGTATCCACTTCAACACTCCTCAACCACAGCAACAATAACAGATTCAATATGGTTCACTGAATTGAGTCAGTTCATCCACATGAAAGCAATTTGTGTCCAGATAGATAGTATAATGTACCCCCTCCTTTGCCAGAACAGCAGATACATCATGGATTTAGTGCATAATAGGAAATACACAAACAAAATCATAAGCAACATCATTCAATGCCGGGTTTATCTCCATGCTCTCACTCTGAGTGACATCGTCACAGTTGATGGTAAATATATAGAAATGGAGTGTTTCCAGCACAGGAACGCCACATCAATGATCACAAACGGCAACCAAACAATCAATGCAACCAAACCTAACAAATCCATGTGGTTTTATTGGCAATCTTTCCTCCAACACATCACAACATACAAATCTTGACAATTGCTCTCACCCTTGGGCAACTGGATAGTATCATCCAACAACATTAGATGCACATATCCCATGTATTGTGATAAGGATTATCTATACATCCAAACAATCCACAACTTTGAACAAGTTCATATACAACACAGAACAACAGCACAAATTCAGAAGTTGCCAAATGAAGTTATTCCATGCGTCAATACCATCTTGGGGATTATACCACAAGAGTATACAAAAATCCACATTCCTTATTGGCCGATGACTCTTCAAGAAGACCACACATTGTTACATCTCCCTGACAAGGTCGTCATTGTAACCAGCCCTTCCATCCATAAAGAGAAAGCAGTAATTGCATGGATTGTCACCAACAACACCGGACAAATTATAAAAACTAGTCAGCACTCTCTAGAAGAAACATACATTTTGTTGTTCAGAGCAGAGGCTCTTGGAGTATACTCAGCTTTAAATGCGCTACATATCCCCTTACAACACAGGGCACAAAATGGAGATTGTACTGTGACAACAAGGCCCTCATGTATCGCTTGAATGCATCAAAAACCTCCCCAGTAAACATCAAATGGACGGATTCAGATGCACTCTTAGCCATCCGCAAAATTACTCCCGAAAATGGACAATTTCACCATATTAAATGACACACCGTTTTATCTGACAGAAACTCCCTACCAGAAAAGTTGAATCACATTGTTGATAGGAAAGCAAACAAAGCTATGAATGATCCACCCCATAGCATTCAATTCAACGGAGTTATCAAGATTGTGGGCAATGGATCTCAATTGTTTAGCGTTCGCGATGTAGTACAATACTGTGGAATGACAGTATCCAAACTGTATTGGCAAACTCGATTAGGACACGCCACCTTTGACCTCATAGACTGGGAAGTGTATCAGCAGATAAGCAGTGCACAGAAGCAATACAATTCAATCAAAAAGACGTTGGCAGGCATTACTCCTACCAAGCAGAGACTACATAAACTTGACACAGTAGTATTGCCATTATGTCCTCTATGCAATGACGCGGAGGAAACCATACATCACATCATAACATGTCCCAACAACCCAGATACACTACAAAACCTTAGAGAAAACATTGTCAAAATCACCAACAAGTATATGAAGACCCAAAGTGCAACAAATAGAATCATTGACAACATAGTCCAAAAAGATAACACAGTCGATCACATTTTCCTACAAAATCAAGACGCAGTCGGTTGGGAACAACTTATACAAGGTAAATCCACACTTACTCTTCATGATTACATTCAACCGTCACTTAAAAATTCCAGCAAGACACAAAAAGTACTCATAACTTTAGGCATAGAGCTCACCTCAAGATGGAGAAAAGCTTGGATCAACAGATTGCAACAAGTTGGCATAAGCAACAATAGGATTATCTCCAGGCAACAACGACATCACAATTAAAGAAAGTTAGAGTATATCTATGCCCATCAAGACAAAATTGGAACTGAAAATGAAAGATACCACTTATCCCATATCCACCAACATAAACAACAAACACATGCCCAAATTGATACCTGGATAACACTACATTACCTTAGTATGACATCCAAAATTAAAGGCAATCAGCAGATTCAAAACAACTCATCAGTTCAATCAAGGGTTAATTTAAATCCCGTGTGAGGCTGTTTGGTAAGAATATGATGTCAGTCATGCTTTATCAACATATAAATAGCACGTCATAAATAGTAGTTGCTAAAAATCCATAAAGCATTTTCTAGAAGTGACACCTTAACCAAGTTCATAAATGCAGCTCACATAGAACTTGAAATATCCTTGTTCTTCTTCCGTCATCTGGAGTAGTAGTATGCAGTTCTTCAGAGATCTCATCACTAGAACTGTCCTCATCCTCATTTCTCCTTCAATCCACTCCACAGGGAACTCTTCATCCAGCAACATATTGTACAGAATGGCTGCAGTTGTAAGAAGTTGGTTGATGCAAATCAAGGAATTCATATTTGAAATGATTACCCAAATTCTCTTCAAGTAAGGGAACCGACCTTTCAACAAGCCGATACAATGTTGTGATCAAATTTTGGGTTTTGCCAGCATCATATTGAAAAATATCTTGTACTCATCCAGGTCAGCATTGAAGGGTTTCTTAAGAGTGGGCACCATGTAATTTGATGAAGAGAATGCAGAGTCTCCAATGAGATACTGATTATTTGAAAAGTACAGCTCAGGATTCAAACAAATCTTTGACCTTCTCCAAACTCGATTATCATGGACCAAAGCTGCATATCCCATTGTCATGTATCTGATTCTAGTGTTGTCGCCACAAAATAACAAGCTATTGACTTGATATCCCCCTTTCAATGGAAGTAATCTTCATCATTGAGAGTAGGCTTAAACTCCAAAGGAAATACAGTTCCATCCACAATTCCAATGCATTTTGCAAAAGAATCTGCACAGAAAAATTCCTGTGAGATTAGTTTTCTTTCTTCTTCATTGGGCCAAACTATCACCTCTTTCTTAAGACTTAACACAACGGTCATTGCTCTCTCAATATAATTTTCCACACTTCCATCACCAATTCCTAAAGAAGAACCAATAGATGTGAAAGTTGCAGCATTTCCATATGATCCTAAGAACTTCAATAGTTTTATTACATTCACATACTCCGCCACTTTGAAGTCTGCAGAAGGATTATGGGTTTATTGCAAATGTAACAGTGAGTAGTAGCATTGTCTTGATATTCTGAATTCGTGTAAGAACTCCGTATCATTCACCATCATTGTGTTTTTCAAAAGAAATTCCCAGCAACGAGGTTTCATGCGTTTTGTTGCGCTTCGATATAGGTAGCAATTTTGAATTATAACACTACGTGCCTGTATTAAGCATAAAAGAATATCAGTATCCATGTCATCTTCTTCCCAGTTCATTGAGTACACAATAGCAAAGTATCGCTTCCACATGGCGATAGTCTTCTCCATTTTCAGAATGTAATTCCTTCGTTGCGAATACCTGGGCATCTTGCTGCAATTATGCTTTTCGGTTGATTTGGGGGTATCAAATTGGTTGATTCTGATTGGTCAGCAGGAAGTTTGGCAGGAAAAAGTAAATATTAAAATTAGTTTCTGCCTGCCAACTTGACAAGCACTATTGAATGCCACGTATTCTTCAAAAAATACATGGAATCTTCGGATTGTTCCAATGGAATATAGAATTTTGACGGATTTCTCACCCAATTTTTTGGGACCAGGAAAATTAGCTAATGTTTCGTTGATACTTTCTAATGCTGAGGAAAACGACAACGACGACACCAATTCAAGAATCCCTACGAGTCGACGAAGATGAGAATGATAAAGATAAAGATAATTCATTCATTAATAACATTCAAGATCGGATCAACTTATTTGAGAGTTTGAACCATGAAGAAAAACAAAACAAGGGTCAAGTATATGCAGTAGAAGAAGAAGAAGAAGACGTAACAGCAGTAACCAACAATAACATCCATGGAGAGGACGCATCGTCGTTACTATTAGCAACATCAGCATTTCATCCTTATGAAAACTTAGAATTAGAGGGATTGTTTCCATATACTAAGAAATGGAATGATGATTATACAGACGATGACGACAACTATGATACTCATGACAATGACAAATATGAGGATGATGATGATGATGAATCCAATTCCTACTGGGATATGATACACCAAGAATTACAAGAATGTATTGATAAAGAAATAGATGACGCTCTCCATCAAGCATTCGAGGAAGAATGGAATACTGAATTCGAAAACTATGTCAAGGATCATTATCGTTGTATCCAACCACCAGATCAGGATTGGTACGACGATTTGGAGCACCAATCAATCTTTGGGAAAACTCATGAATTATCTATGGAAGAATCCAATTATCGTCCAAAGAATAAAATTGTCACTGTTGCGGATGTGAATGAATCCATTCAACGTATTATTGAAGATTATTCTATGGGGAGACTCACCTAATTGCTGGCTTACTATGATTGATATACAGCACAACACATCCATAATTAGAGAATATACTGCTAGCATTCCAATATCAAAACAAAAAGGCCGTTTACGTATTTTCATACAACGTCAAGATTCTAAATTAATCTTAGTTTTAACGGAAAACATGGATAACTGAATTGTCATGACATGGCGTAATACTAATCCTGACGATAAATTATGCTTAGTCATACTTCATAATGGAAGTTACTATTCTTCAATCGTACATGATCGTAGACGTTGCTCAATTCTTGTCCGAATCGATTCCGGTACACTCATCTGGCCCATCGTATCAAACAATTTGATTGCTCTGACACCCATAAGTACCAAATTATCACATGTTGATGGTTTGGTCATATCCCATCGAACCAATTCTAAGGTAGTTCCAAGTTTATCTCCCGTGACACCACAACGATTCCTCCAAATCTCCAAAAGATATTCCACATCATCGACATCAATTTGAATGGATCCCACCCAAATCCCATTGACGATCTTTCCCTCCATCGGACCATCATGTTGCATTTCATCATCATTACAATCATTACGGAAATCCTGACTCTCCTCGTTATTGTCGGAATCGGGCGTATTGCCAATCAAGGATGGACCCCCTTCGACGGATTGACGAATTTTGTATTCACGTCGCTTGAAATGTTGAAAAATACGATTCCGAACATTACGACCTACACGTTCACCAGTGACGGGTGAGAAGGGTTTATTTCCCAATTCGCAAAGAGTCATTGCCGCCAGAGTCTGTCCCATAACGGCTGGCATGGTCCCCAATACTGGAATGACACGTATTCTCATTCCATCCACAGCACCAAATTGATGAACTCCCTGCTCCTTTTGTTCCTCCGTAAAGTCTGCTAACTTCATGACAGTTTTTTCAGAGCTATATACTACTGTCAAACGATCCATATCATCCATATAGGAGGTTGTTGCATTGTCGTTGTTGCTGGATGATGCCAGGCGGCGTTTCAATGATTGGCGTAACTTACTGGCAAGTGGATCTCTACTCGCAGTTCGTAGATCAGATATGTGCAGACGAGTCACATCTGACTTTCCTCCTGCTCCCATACACGAGATGACTCGTATATTTCGTTGTAAGCAATGTGCTAACAATGCCGTTTTGGTGGGGACATCATCAATGGCATCAATGACAAAATCCCATTCGACTCCGTCTAAAAGTCTCTCACCGGTTTCATTCGTATACATCTCCACAATATCTTCTACTAGTAAGTATGAACGATCTGGACATAGTTTTTCACAATATTCTCGTAGGCAAGTTGCCTTGGGTATGCCAACATCAGATAGAGTTGCGCATGCATGTCGATTTAGAGATGACAATGTCACTTGATCAAAATCAATGAGACGCAAACGACCAATACCAGATCTTGCCAACATACATGCTGCATGTGATCCAACTCCACCCACTCCAACGACAACAACTTTGGCATGCAACAAACGTTTCATCCCTTCCTCACCAAAGTATAATGTATGACGCGACAATTGTTCCTGACGTATGTCCAATGGTATCATCGACTTCGACATTGTTGATGGTGATGATGAGGATGGCACAGTTAGTTTAGATTGTTTCGGGATAGTTGGAGTTTCCGATTTGTTGTTCTTGCTGTTGCTTTCTTTGTTAGATTCTTTACGCTGATTCCATAGATTCATGATTGTTATCGAAACAATAGATCCAAGGATAAAACCGAGTACGGTCGCTTTCGTTGTTACAAGAGATGTAGTCATTGTTGACGACCAAAACTTAGCATACCATCTCTCTCTCAAATTGTGTGGAAGTAAAATTCGTGGAATCGACTGACTTTCGAAAATCCCGATTCCTGAGACATGAATTCCTTGTGTTTCAATTGTTCTCGTATCAAATTAAATCCCAAAATGAAGTGAATAGCATTTTCAAATGGATAACGGAATGTTTTAAATTCCTGTGATTTGAAACTAACTCTAGAAGACGAGGAAGGAGAATTATTTGAGCACAACTTAGAAGTATAGGGAAAGAATAGATGTATGCAAATGTGGTAAACTCTAATTTTTCAAAATCATAATCAAAAGTATTCTGACAAAATTGAACAATCCAATGCACAACTGTGCTGAAACCTTTTGGAAGGCAATTACAAAGAAAGTGTTGTTGTCCATAAATAATAGTAAGTGTTAAAACATAAATACAATATCCTTGATGGCTAATATCATAACCCTATTCGGTTTCAATACAGTATTACCTTCCTAATTCATACATCACGGGATGTCAACAAGAGCTTGAGCGTTATATTGCTGCAAAACTAGTAATCAATAAACCTGGATGTAAGGTAAGGGAAGGTCTTGGATTAATCACGTTCTTCTATTTCAGTTCCCCTTTGAGTTGTGATTTTTTTTAACCTTAGCACGATTCCCTTTTGTTGTTCAGTATTTAATTAGGGAGCGATGCCAGTCATTCGCCAAAACGTGTTCCAAATGTCTAACGCCCTAACGCACCCAAATACCGGTAGTTTGAAACCAGGAAAGGAGAGAATGTCCCTGGAATAACTTACATTGCTTCGTTAATAATCCTCTGTAGTGGTACTAGTGCATCTCATCAGTATTGTATTCATTTAACTGTGAGAAGTGGAGATGGACAACGAAAGTTATGATGTGAGTAGGTAAAATCGATAGCTCTCAATTAATCTCAATGCAATCAATTCAATAAGGCATACCATTCCAGTGTTCCCTTTCTTGACTGTGTTGTTGTGATTACGATTCGTCAAGCTCTCGTAGATGTCGATCGAAAATTCCGCGGAATCGAATTTCTCAGAAATAATCTTGCATTTTGGGTTCGTACACAGCGTTTTTAAGAATTAATCTATCAAATGTCTCACACGATCGACTGATCTTGTCGTTTTCTCTTCATTCAACTATAGTTCATTTTCAAGATCGTCCTTCTTGGAGATTCAGGAGTCGGAAAGTCAAATTTGGTATTTCGGTTTACGAAAAATGAATTTAACAAAGATCCAAGTCAACAATTGGAGTAGAATTTGCCACCAAGACAGTTCAGATCGAAGATAACAAATTAGTTAAGGCACAAATTTGGGATACTGCTGGACAGGAGCGCTATCGAAGTATTGCATCGTCGTATTACCGAGGTGCCGTGGGGGCATTGTTGGTATACGACGTTACAGATCGCAATTCCTTCAACCATGTACCCATGTGGCTTAAAGAAGTGGAAGAGAACGCCGAGAAGGATTGCCTTATCATGCTTGTGGGGAATAAGACAGATCTGAATGATCAGCGGACAGTTTTTGTACGAGACGGACGATCCTTCGCAAGAAAGAATGGACTTGCCTTCATTGAGACCTCAGCGTTAGATGCCACAGGAGTCGACACAGCCTTTCAGCGTATCCTACAAGAAATTTACAAAACGCAAACCAAGAAACAGCTGAAAAACGTCAATCGTGCCACTGAGGGGCAGATGGGGGGGATGGGAGGAGAGGGTGGATTCCAAGCAGGTCGTGGGCAGACCATCAGTCTTCATCAGCATCACGAGGCAGACCATTTGTCTCCTCAACAGCAACAAAAACAGGGAGGGTGTTGCTAATAGTCTCTAACAATCATTACCTCATGTCATTTCCCGTATCGAATACTTTTGTTATTCCTTTTGCAATCCTTGAGATTTTAGTCTAGAATTCAGATGCCTCACGAAAAAGAAAAATATTTTTAGATAACTTTTACAATAAACAAGGAAGCTGAATTTGGTAATGATCTGTATATACATCAATCCCACTCGGAGTTAGAGTTGAAGAGTTAATCCGCTTTGTTGTACAATAACAAACATCTTTGCTTGGCTTAGTGGTGAAAAGGCACTGGGGATCAAATAAAGTTGCAATTGAAGTCTCCGGGACAAGAGAATTTTATCGTTTGATTCATTATTTTCCTTCTATGGAATGTGGCAGTCACAACTCCCAGATGTGTACGTTAGCTCATTTATCTTTGAGCATTATTCCGTCATTGCAACCAAAACCTATGAATTGTTGATGAAGCAAGATATACTCACTTCATACTAGAAAGAGTAGACTCCGACCTGTCCTCCTACCTTGATTTTCAATTTACCTTACTCATTAACATATGCAACATGATTTTGTAAAATCATTGTTCATGCTACCATTAATTCTTGTTTTCTTTTAATAATGTCGAGATTTCAAAATAATGAAATAATTGGAATCAAAGCAGATGTTCCTCAAAATATATGTGCCAATAACTGTAGCTTTTTCTAATGTTCCAAATGTATTGCATTAATTGTTATTGAAATACTGAAATACTGTGAGTAAAGTGATGACTGTAACATAAGTTGGTTTTCGGGCCATGGAACAAGTTTGCTTTAGCAAAGCAGAGAATGTTCCTGTGGGCGAAAAACATCAGGCTTACATTTAATACACAAACTTTTATGGGCAAGAGATGGAAGAAACGAAATGCATTGGCGACCCGAATGACGATAAGGCCGGTACCTTTCATAATCGTAGTTTGCTTAATCACTGCCTTTTTCATCAAGCTTCAGAAAGTACGACGTCATCACTCCAAAACACTGGATCCACTCTTTCCCAAGCCAAATACAGAGATATATCGAATACGTCCTCTTGATTGTGGTGTATTCGTTCCTGCTGTTCGGGAACATCATGCTGTTAAGGACCCAAATAGAGGCTCAATACTGATGGTTAAGAATGCCACAGAACATTTCTATATTTCCATTCATCACAAACAAGCAGACAGCCGATTGAAAGGTTTCACGATACTCAAGACCGGAACATATTTGCAGCGTCACTCAACGATGTTGATTAAAGAAGTTCTCAGCAATACTTCCCATGAAAATCGTTTCATAGAAGTCGGAGCATCCTATGGATGGTTTTCACTTTTGGCTCACAAGTTGGGTATTAAAAACGTCGATATTTTTGAGCCAAATCTCGTCAATGTGCTACGTATATGCCAATCACTCGATGCAAATCACTGGCTTAATGATAGTGTCGAAATATATCCCTACGGATTAACTGCCGAGGATGGTACGGTCTTATTCCAATATCATGATGACGGATCGGCTCGTGTTAATGTAAATTGGGGTCACAAGTCACAAGCCTTTGCACTTGACAGTTTTGCACGTGAACGCGGATGGCTTGAACGTAATGATGAAATCATCTCCATGCTAAAGGTTGATGTAGGAAATCATGCTCCACAAGTTCTTTCGGGGACTTCTGAATTACTTAGCAGCGGTATGGTCAAATCGTTACTTCTTTACTTGACCATTCGACATAAAGGTGACAAAGAACTATGTCAAAACGCAATTCATATGCTAATGAGCATTGGCTTTCAATTGTTTCTTTATGGGAGCTGCGAAGAGGGCCCAGAGTATCCAAATCCGTGGTTGCACGATGCTGATTTGCCAGGCAATATACTTCAAGCTATGGGAAAGCCTCCAAATCATCTGGATATTGCACTATATTGGAAGTTTGTGAACGAATGATGGCTGATTGCTTAGGGAGATGAAACACGAATCTTCATTATTCATCTAAAGTATGTTGGGCCTTCCATGTGACAAATCGAAAATACAAACACGTCGCTACCCCTAAATCACTCGCGCATTCGACTAAAGCGCTGTGTATATCGCAATAAATCAATTTGTTCCACAGAAAATTCTAGCGAATGATTTTAAGTTGTTGACGATGTACTAAATAAGGATATGAAGCATATGAGATATGCAAAGGACATATTCACTGACCCTAATAAATTGTTGCCCTGAACTCTTCCATTTCAATTGACAAGATATCTATAGGTCTAATGCATAGTTTACTTTAAGTTCATCACTATCTATTTTAATTGTAAACGAAGGTCAGCATCGTGAATATGATTCTAGCTTTTCATGAAACCTTGGCACTACTAAACTCAGGTGTTAAGATTCGAGAAAATGTGACAAAGGCAATCATATGAATTGACTAAATGATGACAATACGAAAAGAGAAATAAGAATTAAGTTTCTTCCCATTTGAATATTTTCAATTTGTTTCATTAAGGTGAACATCAACTCATATACATAGGAGTGTCAATGCCCTTGTTGGACTCATGCTTCCGCTACTTTCCACTTATTTGACCTCGTCAATAAAGGCAAACGATAAATTCTATGCATAGTTGAATCCATTTGATTGACAAGCGCAATAGGATTGAAATGTATCTCTCGTTTTTATATGCTATTTTTGATGTTAGATATCTTACTCAGGACAAAGTTAATGCCAGAGATGTGAAACCACATGAACATTATGTCCAATCTATGGTTTGAGCATGGATTTCCATAAGTGTATGGAATTATTAAAATAATGAGTTATTCAAAAAGATTTTAGCATTATCTTTCATCCGTCTAGGTGTGGCTATGAGATGTACTCATGTAACCGCATCAGTGACATCCAATAATGCTAGTTCAAGTAAAGTATACAGCTAACAATATTCTATTCATTTTCAAATTTATACATGGACAGGAACGCTTCATTGTCCATTTTGACACCCTATCAAGTTTGAATGATATCATAAAAATACTTACTACCCAATAGTTTCCATGAATAAGCTTTCTTGCAAAAGGAAGGCATGTTTTAGAAGCAGCATTGCTTTTTTTCTCGAAGTTTGGAATGTAGCAATAAGTTGACGTCGTTCTTCTGCTTTTGAGACCCTAATGCTAAGGATTGCTGCAATCTTCTTTGTCTGCTGGATGAATACCTTGGTGATAAATCAATGACCTAGGTCCTTTATTTTTTTGGCAAGGAACTTACTTCGGTTTTAAAGGAAAGACTCTCATTCCAGTGATTGAGAGCTTTGCTGGAACTATTACTAGCGTACGTTAAAGGTTCATGAAGCTTTTGTTCAGGTTATTCGATTATCCAAATCTTGGTTAACTTGGTTAAGCTTGAACACGGTATTTCGAAAAACTTCGAGAGCAATCAGGATTCCAATGGGCTAGCATTTATATTTGTATTTTTGCACTGGGATTTCAATTGGAAATAGCCATTGAGTGTCATGTCATAGTAATCCATGTTTGAAGCCAAATCGTTGGTAAAGGTAAACCTTTATTGAAGTGATCCTATCTTAAGTCTTTGGAATTGGAAACGGGTAGCACTTCAAAAAAATTGAGTTTCCTGAAATCAGATGGAACTCTTAATGCTCAACTTTTTGGAATTTTTGCGGGAGCCCATTTGGAGGTATAGAATAAACCAATTCTTGCCAATGTTGCAATCTATTGATGCAGTTGCTGTTCCTCTGGTAGAGGAATAGTGTATGATTTAATGATTAAATGCAATTGAGATCAATACATCTGGCGTTGCACAAGCGAGCTTCAAGCCCATTCTCTCACGATTATATTTTTGCGAAGCAATCAACAAGATTTTTAAAACTTGCAAATGACACTTGGAAATTAGCATTCTTATCATGCATGCTATGTGCAGTGATGTGATGAAATAGAAATCGAATTGCGTTTGATTTTTGCGTATTCAATACTTTTCAAAGTTATTATGGTGAGGTGTTGTCAACAGGCTTCACTCGTACCCGCGTCTCCTACAGTTAAGGTTTGAAACTCCGCGAAAAGAGAACATACTAATCGTGCCTGTATTATGAAATGCTCCTTGTGAAGATGAAGAAGACTTTATTGACAATCCTTTTTCTAGAAATGATTACCATCAATTATGCTCAAAGAGCACCTGTAACTCCTAACGCGTCAACGAATGCTAGAAACGTTTTGAGTTTCTTTTACCAGCTGCGAAAAAATAATCAGATTCTTTTAGGGCAGGACTTAGGGCATGGCACCGGTATTTCTGCGGGATACGTCAAATATGTGGAAGGTCTCAACACAATGATAGGAAAATATATTGGATTTATTGGTGGAGACTATGGGTTAGATCCGAATCATGACGTACAAGTCTCTAATCAGATTCTCATCGAACATTCGAGAAAAGGTGGCATTGTTACTTTATCTTGGCACTTTGACAATCCATGGACTGGAGGCGATAGTTGGGACACAAATAATCAAGAAAACCTATTGGAACTGATTAATAAATCTCAATGCAACAGTCCTTGTAAAAAATGGAATGCTCAAAAAATGCAAATTGCTAATGCGTTAAGGCCACTTCGTGACTCAAATGTTCCAGTTCTTTGGCGTCCCTTACATGAAATGAATGGAGATTGGTTTTGGTGGGGTCAAAAGACCTGGTCAGGTCACGAAAATGGATACATTGAACTTTGGCGAGACCTTTTCAACTTTCTTTCTAAAGATCAAAAGTTGAACAATTTGATTTGGGTTTTTTCCGTGGCCAACACGTGGGATCGATTGTTAAAATCATATTTCACAGGATCTGACGTTGTGGATATCATTGGGATCGATATTTACGGAGATGAGGCACAGAGTTACTTTAGTGAGAGAGATTACTCTGATCTTCAATCACTCGGAGACTTTCCGATGGGGTTGACGGAGTTTGGTCCAAATCTTAAATCTGCAAATGGAAATTATGATTACAGGCGCCTTCTGACTTCCCTCGACAAAAATTGGCCTCAATTTTGTTTTTCGTATAGTTGGAGTAATTGGAATGAAGGATCGCGCGAGGTGAAAGTCGCGTATGTTTCCAATGTCAACATTTTCGAAACGTTTACTAGGGCCGATGTCATTACCCTAGACGAAATTGTTTTGAATAATAATAATCCACCTGCAGCAGTGCCAAGTCCCCTTCCCATCATCCGTCCTGCTATAAAGCCTACTAAACGTCCAGTAAACCAGCCCGTAACATCCTCGACAGTCAAAACAGCAAATCCAAAAGCTACGGAAGCTGCTCGCAGAGTATTACAATTTCTATCCAAACTTTCCAAAGACAACAAAATACTTCTTGGACAAGATCTAGGACACGGTTCAAACATTATACCTGGTTACGACAAATACGTCACAAAGCTTTTTGATCAAACAAAAAAATGGCTTGGATTTATTGGAGGCGATTATGGCCTTGACGTGAATCACAACCCAGCTGACTCTAATCGTATTTTTATTGATCACTTTAAAAAAGGCGGAATCGTTACTATATCATGGACGATGGATAATCCTTGGACGGGTGGAGATGCCTGGGATACAAATCAACAGGAAAATCTATGGGACTTAATCGACTACGAAAACTGCAATTATGCCTGTGAAAATTGGAACAAGCAAAAGGAAGCAGTTGCAGCTGCTCTACGACCCTTGAGAGATTCTGGCGTCCCTGTTCTATGGCGTCCTCTTCATGAGATGAATGGTGACTGGTTTTGGTGGTGTCAAAAGAAATGGCCAGGTCATGAACAAGCTTTTATCGCGGTTTGGAAGGACATGTTCGATTTTCTTACGAGCAGCAAAGGGTTAAACAACTTACTCTGGGTATATTCTGCGGCTACCTCCTGGGACCCATTACTCAAGAATTACTATCCGGGACCTGAATATGTTGATGTGGTTGGTATTGATATTTATAATGACGATGTGAAAACATATTTTACGGAAAGAGATAATCGAGACCTAAAAAGTCTGGGAAAGCACCCCATTGGTTTGACTGAGTTTGGACCAACGAGAGATTCAGCTAATGGGAAATTCGATTATCGACGTCTTCTTACTAGTATGAATAAAAACTGGCCTGATTTTTGCTTTTCATACAGCTGGCACAACTGGTTTGAGGATGGTAAAGAAGTAAAAATGTCATACTCTTCAAATCAAGGAGTCAAAAATGTATTTTCAAGATCACAGGTCATAACACTAGACGAGATTGATTTGACTTCCAAGTTATCCCAACCACCAACAAGAAAGCCTACGCGTCTCAATCTGCCAACCAAAAGGCCGAATGGGGCAGAGGAGTTCCGGGTTAAAAATCGATGGGCAGAGCTCTACCTAACCCTTGTTGATCTCTCGAATGGAGGTTCGATGCGATTAATGCCACTAGACACAACACTCACATCCCAACGTTGGACTATAGAGAAAGCAAACGACAGTGCCTTTCCAAACCATCGTCGATTAAAATGCAAATGGGGGGACGCATTGTACCTTAATGCGGTTGCGGAAGTAAATAGTGCAGATGTTGTTGGATGGGAACTGAATGAGGCTTGGTGGAGCATGCGCTGGTCAGTAGATCTTGTTGAGAAGGACATTTTCAGGATGATTAACATGTGGGGAAATCGATGCCTCACGATTAAGCAAGATCCTGAATCACAAGACAAATGGACATATCTTGAAGTCTATGACTGCAACTCAGATTGGTGGAGCCAACAATGGATACTTGAAAAAGTTTGATAAATGGCTGCAAACGTATTCAGATATCTTTGATACAATGCAAATCTTGAATCTCAAATGTAATTTTTGTGGCCATGGCATTATACATTATTGGAGAGGCACAGAATTGGTTATGTTATTCACAGTGTATTTATGTGCTCCATATATTCGTTAGAATGAGCATTCGTTATCAAATTAATTTTACAATGCATTGGTTCTCGAACTCTTCCATATATGCCACAGCAACTATATATTCTGAATTTGGCATCAGACGATGCATTACCAGCATTCCCAACGTTTGCTTCTCGCGTTGACGAGACCTAGTTACATTAATGAATGAGTAGGCAAGTATGCTGTAAAGACTCAAAATCTTGAATGACTTATATTGACAGTATTTATGTATCTGTAGTAAAGGTTGAACAACTTTCAAGCTAATCGCTATACTTAGATACCTAATCTGGGTGAAAAGCGAAGGTTTGGAGGGCTTATGGAGAAGCAGGACAAGTTTTGTGTGAACAGGGTGTGATCATTTTTCAGATGTTGAATTTATCAATCTTTCAAAAGTGTTATTAACAATCACTTGAGTCATGTGACAAGGTGGCAATAATAAAAATGGCATCCCTTTTAAATAAATCTTGTATTTTGATCAATTGGAAACGCCTACTCAATAGTTGGATGTGTCTTGAATCCCCTGTTATTTTCAAGATTCCCAATACCTTGGAAGGCATTGAAAACGTTGCAAATCAAGAACTAATTATATCCAGCAATAACAGCAACAATGAAAAAGCAGATACATATTCGCATCGCAGTCATACACGTCATGCCAGATGTAAACAAAAAACCATAGATGACTCACTGGACTTAGAAATTTAGGAGAAAATACCAATACAAGCATTAATGTGTTCACAAAGTTTAGTCATTGGTGATGTCACACTATATCTGGAGAATAATGAATAGTCAAAATACTGAAAAAAATTTAATCCTAAGCAAGATGATTGATTGAATTTTATTGACAAATGGTAGAAATCAAATAATTTGCGATTATTCATCGATTTACAAATCAACTTTATATAGACTGCATATTTATTCAAGTTAAATGGTTTTTGACATGGCATCAATGGCATATTTTGTACCAAACATGACTAGACAAATGTCAGGAAATAGGCCTTTGAAATTCCTCTTCGATTAGACCTGACAGGTACTACCTGCATGTACGCCGAGAATGCTTTTAGTTAATAGTGGTATACGATACATATATTCATAATGATGCGTTCCTTATTTCATGTGCCATTACTTGTGAATAACCTTTCTAGATAACATTTTAGTCAGCGCCACCGTTTGTTTTGACTAATATGCTGTAGACATAGTGTTTTAGTCCAACCATACAGAACTTGGTCCTAGACTTCAGTTAAATCATAATTTGTATTAAAGATCCAATTTTTTATGGATTTGCAGCTGAAGTCTTGGAAAAGTACTGCTGACATTGAATGTATCCATGATGCCTTACCTACTGCATATTTCTTCAGAATTTATTTTTTAACCCCCTGGAGCCAGGCTGAAGATGCCACTTGAATCATATCCTTCTTCGAGAATGTTGTCGTTGCATTTTCAATCATGAAGCTCTCAAAATGACGTTTCAATGTTGTCTTGAATGGCTTGAAGACTGCCACATCAAGTGGTTGGAGTATATGTGTGGCATTTGATGGTAGAAGCACAAGAATAATCTTCAATTGGACTGCTCTTGCAACTATTTCTTCATTGAAGTGGCTTCCATAGCCATCGTAGATGAGAACAAGTGGACGTTTCACGGTGGCGTGAATACTGTTTGAACAATGATCCAACCAAACCAAGAAAATTGATGATGTCATGAATCCTTTTGTCGACACTGTAACCTTGCTCCCTTGCACACAACATGAGTCCAATAGGTCTCTGTTCACACGAGCTCCTTCAGTGATAAATG
>CAAAJI010000010.1:146580-161144 GCA_900642245.1 Fragilaria radians | reverse complement strand
GCTTTTACGTTAGTTTTGCAATTTGTTTCAAGATTTCAGATAATAAATGTAGCAAGAGGAAGGGAAACTTACGTATAACCCTTGGCTAGAAAATAATTAATATTTTTGAAATTGTGAGATTCTTGTGGAGTTATTGGCATTCTCATATGTAGATTGTTAATTGAATTCTCACATACATTGTGACAGTATGACTATTTCTAGTGTCTACCTCATGATACACGAATTTCAGAATTTTTTCCAGCTCATGAATTTAAAAATTCTTTTTTTATTTTCTTGATTACTTGAAACGCAAAATATACAACATAACATTCTAGTTGAAATATTGCTAAACTGCTTGACAACGCTCAATCTGAAAACGAACGCTTTGAGATGATCTTCTTTAAGACATCTTGAAAATACTCATTGTAGATATTGGATAAGCATCATGAATTCTTCCTAGAAATATAACCCCGATACAACAACACATTATCAACTTATACTTTGCAGCATCTTCATCATTACTTATTGGAGAGTCATCTTTTCTTGTGATGCCATTCTCTCATATAGCTCTTGATTACTTCAATACGTCAAAACAAGATGTTCAATTATTCGATAGGTATGAATGCCTTTGCTGAAACTATGCTCTCCAAAGATTTTAAGATAGTACTCAGGAGTACCAATGCCCTTAAACATAAAGATTTCCTCAAAAGAATATCCACGCATTTCATATCTTTAACCAATGCACATACATCATATCACATAACGGGACTTGCCTGCTACCAAATTGAACAATACTCTAACTCTGAAAACATAGACATGATCATAAGGGTAAGTGTGTTTACATCTCATGCTGGCACACCTGTGGTATTCAAGTAATTTGGGAATCATGCATGAGTGAGATCAAGGCTGTATGTGTCCGCCAAAGCAATGCGAAACATTAAAACGTATTGCTACAAGGCATGGATTTAAACATGACCTTATGACATCTAGTCAATACGAAGCGATTAATTTTATTTTCAGAGGCAGTAGAAAAAAATCGCCAGTGAAATCTCCTTCACAGGAACAAGTAATCAAATCTTCATTGGATGAATATCATCTGCTGCCAAGTAGCATACTAAATGCAATTATTTGGCTATGGACTGAGTGTGGCAATCGTTTTCAATACAAATAACTTTTACTCCGAGTCCTAGGTTCTACCTAATGTTCTTAGAATGTCTACTATTCTGGTCAGCTACCCTTCTTATTATCCCTATGTCAACTTAGAGACAAACTTCCAAACTTGAGTCTCCCCTTATCCATTACTACACAATTTTACTTACATGAAGTTTATCGAAAAAAGTAGGGAGTCTAGCAGACACTTATGGCATTCTACGTTGTGCTTTGTTACTGGGTAGGAGCATGTCAATCCCTACACCTTTTTGATGACTCCAACCTCAGCAGGACGCAGAACTCTTTGATGTAACAAAAATCCTGTCTTCATGACTTGACCCACAGTACCAGGAGCTAGATTAGGATCAGGGTATTCAAAAAGAGCATCATGACGATTTGGATCAAATGTTTCTCCTACTTCTCCGAATCGAACCAGTCCATTCGCTTTAAATGCCTTGTTTAGGCCGTCTTCAGTCATCTGTATGCCTTGGTAAAGATTCAAAAGTACACGTTGAAGATTTTCAGCAGATGGTAAGGCTGTGGATGAGGTATCTGAAGATGGTTGACTCAGAATTTCCTGTGGTACGGCTTGCAATGCTCGCTCTAAGTTATCGGATACCTCTAACAGGGATTTTGCAAAAGATTGAGTAGCAAATTTTTTGGCACTGTCCACGTCTTTCTTCGCAATCCTACGAGTGTTTTCTTGATCTGCCAAGGAACGAAGCAATTGACTTTTCAAATCACGGATTTCTGCTTCCAATTTATTTTCTTCTTTAGGAGGCACCTTATTTGTTTCGTCGGTTGTCTCTTCAGTTCCTGCAGCGTTCTCGTCAACTTGACCTTCATTAGCATTAGGAGGTGGTGCGTTTGAGCTATCACTAAAATGTCGAGAGAATTGGTTTATACGAGAGGTTTCATAAGTAGGAGTATTATCCAATCGCATCATCTGGTTCAGATAAGCCACAGGGCGGCCAGAAGAAGGAAACATCGAAGTTCGAAGAATCGACAATCGAGTCAAACGTGTCGCAGTAACAAGACTACTCATTTTGGTTATTTACTAATGTGTGGTATCTACCGAGATAAATGATATTGTATTGTCAGCTTAGGATGGAAAGCTCAAACGATAACGTCAAAGGTAAATAATTTTGGACCGAGATAGAATTCGAATGAAGAAGGGCCACAAATCGGTAAATCATGTAGTGACGAAAATGTTCGCGTGGCGTTCACATTGATCCAAAATTAAATGGTTGTCCTGGATGTGACGGTTATTCCTACGTCACCTATGACGTGCAATAGGCAACATGCCATACCGTATTGTATTCATAGAAATCATAAATAACTATGCTTCTCCCGTTCTTGACTTACTTGGTATCACACCCAGGCTCCTTTTGCATTTGACAAGCGCTAACGATTGCACATACAGGACCGAAGAGAGCACTCATAGCGATGACAATGCTAGTTTCTTGTAGCGCCTAATGCACGATTGTTTTGGAAAAGGCGACTACGGGTTGGAACACTCGCAAAGTCGTGCAAAGACTAAATCTATTCTAATGACAAGTTTGGCGCGAAAATCTGTGCACGAAAGTCTGAATCAATTCCGTTGTCATCTACTTTGCCTTGTATATCCCGAAGGTTTCTAGTTTACGATTCCACTACACAATTCGACACAGCTTCTTTTCACAAACATCTCTTTTCCAACACTTACGATGCGAATGAAGACCGCAACAACATGGCTTGTCATGTCCATTATGGCATGCAATGCTTTTACTTTTCAGTCGCCAAACCTGTTTGAGATTCCTCACCATGAAAAACAGATCAAGATGAGTTTCTCATTGCCATTGCTGTCGCGCATGTCTTTGTCAGCCAGCAGCAAAGATTCCTCAACCGAAAATCCCATCTTTCTTCCACATTCATCCGAGGACAGCCAAGATCCAAATTGTTGCTTCTTTTGGTTTCATCTTGTTGACAATGAAGGCAATCCTTTCCAAGGAACAAGAGCGGGTATTTTATCATTCAATGCTAACGGCTTTGTGTCCCAATTTAGTCATGCGTTGATAGAAAAATACGGCACTACATCTATTCTTCATGACATCACACCTTCTCAACTTCAAGTGTTCACTAGTAGAACTGTGTTCGAAAACAGAAATGAAGGAAGCAATGAACCTTCAGAAGAGGACTTAGCAATCAATGAGTTCGGAAAGACTATGAAGAGTGCTTTAATTGTGCTGGTCCCATTGCAAGAGAAACGAAAACAAGACCTTGATTTTCTCCACAAAAGTTTGATCCACTATGATAAATTATCTGAAAATTTGAAAGCCTTGGCTCGTGTTGAGGAAAAGGATGGATGCTTGGAGATAGCCAATGGATTTCCGTATCCTCCTGATATGAGTGGAAGCATTCTGTTTATTCGTCAATGCTATTTGGACGTTTTTGATTTGCTAGCTAGTATGATACCAAACAAGCGCAAGTTGGCAGTTTCAGGGACTCCAGGCATTGGTAAAAGTTCCTTTTTCATTTACCTGCTCTGGCGATTTCTCCAACCAGATGAATCGTGGCAACCCAAGAAGATTATATATCATCACAAGTCTAATTTATTTTATATTGACATTGAAAAGCAAGAATTTGTAAAAGAATTGGAAACCTGTGATCTTTATATTATTGACGGACATTCAAAACCAATCACTGCAACCGTCCCAACTATATACATCGCGCCACCATATGCAGATAGCTATCGCAAATACCTCAAGAAGGGAAAAGCTGTAGAGTTTTGTTTTCCAATTTGGACGATGGATGAATTGAAGAAATGTAGAGCAAAAGTTTACCCTACTATTTCTCAACAAGCCGTAGAAGCCCGTTATGATATCTACGGAGGAATCGCTAGAATCATCTTTGATGAGAATAGTTCTGACCCAAACATGCCTGTAGACATGTCGATGATGGATGAGGCATTGAATGATATTGAAGCTGTGAGGGGGATCCGAAGGGTTACAAGAACTAACTCAATTTACGAAGAAAGCCATATATTAGTTCATTGTGTACCTGGTGAAGCGCGGGGCTTGAGATACCAGTTTCTCCATTCAGTAATTGGCTCAAGCTACATTGGTAAAGAATTATGGAAGAGGTGCCATTATGATATGGCAATTAAGTTGGAAGGATTTCTTAGCTTGCCAGAAAATGAGATATCTCGTCATTTATTCGAAAGTTATATGCATTTGGTCTTGCAAGATAGTAATGTGTCACTACGATGTCGCAATCTAAGCACTGGCAAGGATGAGCCAAACTTTGTGTTGAAGTCAATGTTGAAGGGACCAAGAAGCTTGAAGGAAAATGAGCTACCAATTGAGTTCGAGGAAGGAGTGTACTACGAGGGATGTGATAATTTTCCATCAATGAATGCTGTCATACCTGGAGTTGGCATCATGCAAGCAACGATTGCGGAGAAACATCCAATCATGGGAGTTCAGACACTTCAAAAAGTGTGCAAAATCTTGAACAAGAAACGTGTTCAGCCAACTTCAAACTCATCTGTAAGCAGTACATCACCTATAAAGTACTACTTTGTCGTTCCCCCGCCTCATTTTCATCAATTCAAGCTACAGCCAATTCAAACAAGCAGAGGAAAAACTTCAAAGCCAGTTCCGGAAATTGAGCAATATGTCTTGGAACTCAATTTTAAGAAGTGGCAACCTTCCAGTTTTGCAAGATACTTCAAATTCTTCAATACATTATTCTAACTCTAAATATTAATTTCATGTTAGCAATTATGGCTCATGTCACAAATGTCTTCCGAACGTTTAGAGATATATGGGCAGAGTTCTGTCCAACGGGTTGCTACATCAATAATAGATAGACCTTGAATGTGGGGAGAGATTCCGTCAATGTCTGTGAAGGTCCAGGCCTCTAATTTAGTAAAACTTGACTACTCTTAAGTCATGCTAATGCCAAAGGAAACAGAGGAAGAAGACTCACGACAAATTCTTTCGGTCTCACATTTGGAAAAGCTCCTTGCTGAGTGATCACAAAGATTCTTGAGAATGTTTTGTATGGCGCCTATACTGTTTTGTCCGTCTTCTTCTACTATTAGCCCTTTTCTTGCATCCAATACAAAGGAGTCACCAATTGCAGGGAATTCAAGAATGTGCAGAAGGTCATGTAACAAATTTCTGATCTAGAGTTTTAAAGACAATTCTTTCTTAACTTGTCTTATTATTCTTTTGATCAACTTTTTTCTTGCTGTTGTTTATTGGTAATTATATTAATCTGAAGAAGGCATAACTCTCTTGAAATTCTATTTTCTAGCAACTTATGTCTTCCAAGAGAGGTTTCCCATGATATTGCTACTAAGGAGCAGATCCTGTTGAAGCAATTGAATGCTTGACTGATCCTTTTCTCATTTATGAACAGGAACCGTTTTTCACATTTTGTATCTTCAGTCTCTTTTTCTTTGCTACCTCTTTTTGCTTCTGAGCTGCAGCCGACCTCATATATTGGTTAAAGGATGTTCTTACTTGATATCATGGTGCCATTTTATGGAGGCTAAGTACGACTCTCAGCTGCAACATCCAATATGAGAGTTGCAAATAATGGGAATCCATGTAAGATTAGGCATTCAGATGGTCAAAGTGTATTTAATTTCATTATCCTTTCTATGTAATCCTCCGTTTCAACAGTACTATCTCATGATAACATAAATACGATTGCACGAAAAAAATCTTCGACGAAAGGTTTCTAATATGCATGTGTCATTTCTCCAACCAATTGGAATCCATCTGACAATCACTTTTCTCAATCATATAAATGATGTCAAAATTTACTTCAGTCAGATATGCACACATACATACTGGCTTCATTGGAGAGTGAAGACAGGAAGTCCCTTGATTAAAAAGCATCCTATTCCGGAACAGACATACAATGAAGGTTAAGAGAATGAATGCCACCTATGTCACGGTTAGTCGGAGTAGTCGAATGAATGGGAATGCGCGCCGGCACAACCGCGAAAAAATTGTTGAGTCGTATTGAGTAATGTGTTTCATTATCTTGTATCCAAAATTATCAATGAATGTAGTAGCGGGCGACACTTTCGAACTCATTTACAAGACACCTTGTTGACTGGCCGCACGACCAAAAGTGGAATTAAAAGAAAATTTGGAATTCAATCCCAAGGTCGAGACAAAGATACATCCGTGATGGGTTGCAAAGCCAGCAAACCATCATTAAAAGAGAATTCATTAGAAACTGCAACGATCAAGGCATCAAATGTCATGTCAAGCAAAGGATCTTCCGCGACGAAGTCTATGAATACGGCATTTGATGACGTTTATAACTTACTTATCAAGGCAAAAAATCGTGAGGATCCTCTTGTCGATTTTTGGCCTCAAGTGAAAAGTTTGATCGATTCTGATTCTAGAAGGGCCAATTATGTTCATCCCACCACGAAACGCACTCCATTGCACATTGCGTGCTCCATGGTTGATTTAGATGACGGAGTAATGACATCCTTTAATGATGAAATGATACTTTCATCCTACGATCCTTGTTCTGTGGTAACGGTAATTCTTGCTTTGATTGATACAGCACCTGAATCCATATCTGCAAAGGATTCCAAGGGAAACATTCCATTGCATTATGTCTTGAGTCGTCGTGGTTTAGAAAATACTCTTCGATTGAAGGTACGAGCGCAGGTTCTGGCTGCACTAACTCGCGCCAAGCCTGAAGTCTCCCAAGCTTACTTTTTAGATCCAGCAACAGTCTTTGACACGACCGAAACTGGTCGAGTATCTCCTTTTTATCACATTTTACAAACTCTTCCAGATGATTTCAATTCTGATGGCATAACTGTCAATTATATTTCTTCTATTACAACTATTATACCTTGTCTGACCGGAATCTCAAATGCATCAGATGGAGATCAGCCTTTGGCACTTTTGTATCGACGATTCACGCGACAATTCGATGCATCAGAAAAATTCTTCCCAGGAGATAACTCTATACCGGAAGTTGTGGAGCATCGTCGGAAATATAAGATGGCAGCTGGAAATACCTGGAAGATTATTGAAACGCTCCTACGTCCTCCAGCTACAGCCGATTCGCCGATTGTCAATAA
This sequence comes from Fragilaria radians, assembly GCA_900642245.1. Taxonomy (NCBI): domain Eukaryota; phylum Bacillariophyta; class Fragilariophyceae; order Fragilariales; family Fragilariaceae; genus Fragilaria; species Fragilaria radians. Next base: position 153,913 of record CAAAJI010000010.1, on the reverse strand, counting down.
CGATTCTTGGAGAGTGGTTCATCGAGCTATACAAGTGGAAACTCCACCAGACTTGCTCCGTTACATTATTGAAACGAATGCCGAAGATTTGACTCAACCTGATGAATACGGAAATCTCCCACTACATTATGCTGCCAAATCTATACCACAACAATCAACATTTCCTGCATTCTATTCAAAATACGTCATTGACGAACTGTTGTACAAATTTCCAGAGGCTGCAAGTATCCCGGATGCAAGCGGATATTACCCATTAACCTTGGCAGTCCATACGGGTAAACAATGGATTGGCGGAGGTGTCAAGAGTTTATATGATGCCTATCCTGAAGCCCTTGGTCAGATTGATCTTGATGCACATGCATCACTCCGGAAGGCGTTAAGCTTCGGAGCCGACGAGAAGGAAGCTAATGATGCCACACTCGAATTAGACGAAGGAGAAGAAGCCTTAACAAGTAAAGGAGTTGTTCGCGATGAACATCATGATGCAATCATGCTAGTTCAACAAGAAAATATTCCAATTTTCGAAATTGTGGCTGTAATGTGGGCACATGAAGAGGATGGCGGTGTACAAATGTTAAGCTGTGTTGCCTTAAGTCGTCACGTCGATTCCACAAAGTCTGACTTAGAACGAATACGGATAGCATTGTCCACTATCGCTGCAGTGGTGAACGCAATGAAGGCTCACCCAAATGAACCAGTTGTGCAAGAAAAGGCCTGCTCTGTTCTTAAAAAGCTTGCTTGTGCAGATGGGTATCGCGAGATTTCATTCGTTGCAAGTGGTTCTATAGCCGCTATTGTGGGAGCCATGCAAGCACACATTGTGGATGCCTCAGTGCAAGAAGAGGCCTGCGCTTCTATTGCTGAAATTGTGAGGCGAGGCGGTGAGGAACGAGCCACAGTCGTCGCCTCAGTCAGTGGCATTACAGCAGTCATTAATTCCTTAACAGCTCATCCAAGTCATGAAGGAGTACAAGTAGAAGCATGTCGAGCATTGAAGTTTATAACAGACTTTCCCGAAGCGCATGTTCCAGACTTACCAAGGGCTCAAATGGAATCACTGCTAGAAATTGCCAAGAAAACAGCACCAGCTTGCGCCGAGAATGCAGAAGTTCTTTTCAATCGATTGTCGTAAACGATTGCACACAAGAGATGAAGAAAATTTTGTTTGAAATTGAAAACTCTATGATTGTGTGTAATGAACTGAAGTATGACATAAATATTGTCAATTAATCCTTAAACTAGATATCATTTAATGCTTAGATGAAAGTCCAAATTGATTCTTCCAATGGCATTTTAGTGTCCTTCGAACATTTCCGTGAAATTCATGAATGCTTCCACAATAATCTAAATGCTAGAATAGCAATAGGTTGAAACACTTCTTGAATGAACTTGTTTCAAACAACTGAAATAGAGAGTTACTAATGTAGAGAATGCTATTTAAGGGCAGCAATCTCCATTTGAATATTGAATTAAAAAAAACATATGAGAAAGTTTAAGTTAGTCATTAAGGAGCCTCCCAAAACCTAACATGTGATTTGATGAGTGGAATGTCCTTTCCGCATCCACAAAGTTTTGATATTCTAATACTGTAAGCATAACCGAAGCGGAATAAAATGTAGTAGAAGGTCTGCTACTGAGAATGAGGGATACAAGAAACTCTTTTCAATTCAGCTCCCCCTTCTAGGAACTCTTTTCAATTCAGCATTCCCTTCCAGGTAGCCTACAAAGGAGCACAAGGAATCCAAAAAAAGGCTACGTGAGACAAGGATTTGAGACTGGCGTGTATCCATAGTGCAAAAAAACGTCAATGGTATCCTGATACATCTACTAGACAATCAGGAATCTAAGTGTCTTGCAATGACATATTATTTTCACTCCATTTTGATGTTGACAGGGAATTCTGTTTTCAGTTTACTCGATATATCTCCTTTTTGAATATAAAATTTATATAAATATTTAAAGGATCAAAAATAGTTAATTCATATTTTTTTAAACTACAATGGAAAAATATCAAGCTAAATTACAAAAGCATGGAATTTTGCACATCTTTTCTGATTAATAAATGCCTAGTTCGTACGTCATAATAAATAACTAGTTAGTCAAAGCACTCGCATTCTGAAAAGTGAAGTTAATTGAGTGATAAAATAGTACACTGATATTCAAACGTTGATTGATGTTACTTAGCCAAATGCAAAACGAAATAGTCCAAAAAATGTCTAAGTTAAGGTCCTAAAACAAAATTTATGGAGTTAAGTTGTTAGTGATGTAGAAGGCTGTATTTAGTGTTAAGGATGTTGGTACTGTTGATTTTATTTCAGTGCGGCAAAATTGAAAACGCTTTATAAATCAATCTACTTATCTGAAGATATTGTACTAATGATACCCATTGATGCCAAGAGGAAAACGCAAAAGTTCCAAGGAGGAAACGCAAGAGCAACGACGACCACCTCCTCCACCACCACCTCCTCAATCACTTATTCGATTACTAAAGTCTGATAAAGCAGTCCTGAAATATTTTACTTCGCTTCAGGCGAATCTAGAAGCGGATAAGGCAAAATGGAAAAATCGAGCAATTCAATCAGAGCAACGTTCCGAGGAGTTACAGAATACTATTGAATGCCAAAGGAAACTACTTGAACAAAAGTCGTATGAGGACACTGAGAAAGAAAAGGCTACAAAACTCGAAACTCAGGAGCCGCAAAATCGCAAGGTACATGAGAGTGTAGATTGCGAAACGAATAAACTTCATCAAGATAAAAATGAAGTGAATGGAATGGAGACCATGGTGAAACCTATTGATGATTCATTTCTTGCAAATATGATGGATGAATTGAGCTCAGACGATGACAGTTCATCCGATCAAGCGAGTGTCACAAAAGAGGATCATAATTTGCCTGAAGAAAAACGAAATCATTTATCGGAGCACCTTGCGTTGGCAGCCTTTGAAAGTTCAGATGAAAGTAACGATAACGAAAATTCATTCAAGAGTTTAGCAAACTCACACTCACAAAAAAACTCTACTGAACAATGTAATCATGAAGACAACGACTTGCTTTCTAGTGACGATGACGAAATGAGTACTTCGACTAGTTCCCATCCCGAAGACTATCATAAACAGCACATTCCTTCTTCTAAGTATTCTCTATCTGATCAAGACGTTCAAACAGTTGTATCTGAGGTGCATGGGATTCGTCTCTCTGAAGCGTTTGATCATTTACAATATCTAGGGATACGACTTGTGGATGAAGAAGGAAATCGACGCTCAGACATAGATGTAGCGGAGGACATAATTCAGTCACTACGAGCCATATCGAGAGTGCAGTTAATGTCACTACCACATGGTTCAAAGAATACCTTATTGCCATTTCTAAAAGACTTAATTCCAGCATGCAATATCAAGGGACATCCTGCCTACGAGGCAGTCCTACGATTGTTCTCAGCGTTGAAAATTATGGATCTTTATTGCTGGGATATGGATCAGGTGACATGGAAGATGATTACAGAAGACATTGAGCACGAAAAGAGAGAACACATTAACATTGGGTTGCGAAATCGCCACATCCTCGTCACAAATTTCATGGAATCCTTAGAAGGTGAAGTAACAGATGCTTGGCCAATAATTGATCGAAGTTCCAGAATCATATCAACAGCCCTACATTATGACTCAACGCATCAGCAACTGGAAGAAATCAATTCTTCAAGCGGTCAACAACCGCAAGCAGAATTCGGGGCAAAAAATCATTCACGTCTATCCACGATGCTTGAAAGGTGTATGCTTATTCAGTTGCTTACACACTATTATGATCATAGACAACAATCTTGGAAGCGTATCCATCTATTGTGTCGCTACATTGTAGCTACAGTTCCTGCACTTTCAGTAGAAGAGTACCCAAGGCTTCCTCCAGTAATGAGCCTTTGCTTAGTGGAAGCGGTTTTGAATCAACGCGAGGAGCTTTTACCAAGATATAGTACCGACTTCACTACCTTTAAGGATTTTGATGACTCTGAACTCTTATCATTGGAAGCAATTTCTGTAGCAATTCATGTTGCTGCTTACATTTGGAAAGAAAGATCGAAAAGTGAAGATGATCGAATTAGAGACGTAGCCAGAATCCATGTATCAGCTTACGATCGGCTGTTGAAGCTTGGTCATATATGGTTCACAACGCCTATTGTATCGAAAGAGGATATAGATTCACGATGCAAGTCTCTCGTTGGTATCAATGAAAGCATTATTGGAATCTCAATTCTGGCAACAATAAGTGCGTCTCTCTTTGCGAACCTCACCACAAGTATTGGCACGCAAAGCCCCCTGAGCTCTGTTTATGAATTTCATGGGCGTGCTATAGTTATGTGGAACTTAGAATTGCGGAAGTTAGACCGATATCGATGTCAAATCGGATCGGCAGCTGCTAGAGATGAACTTGAAGAACAATGGAGCCTACTATCTCATGTAAAGGATTTGACAACACCATGCCCGGAAGAATATTCTCGACATGTTGAGACTCTGGCCAAATGCTGCGTCTTTCTTTCAGCAGGAGATCGAGCAACCTCCTTAGCACGATTCGTTATTGAATCAATTTTAGATCATGACTACAACACGCACGTTCATCCAGCATTACAAGCACTTAAGGGCTTGAGCGACATTCCTTTGGTTAGATTTATAAACTTATCGAGAAGAGTGGATCGAAGGAATGTATTTCAGGCTCAAGCTAAAATAGAAAGGTTGCTTTTAGTGGATGCTGTTATAAACTTTGACGCAGAAGTGGGTGATAACTTCTATTTTTGGGGAAAGCATGCATTTGATGGACGTGATGAGACAGTTGGGAACATCCGAACGAAATTAATCGCAAGCTGCTGGCGACCGTCAGATTTGCAGGCTTTCGATAGAGATGCACAATCGAAAGACCAATTTGTACCTATTAGCCCTTCGGAGCGTGCTTGTGCGCTCTCTCATATTTCTGCATGGGAAGGTGTGCGGCGATCTTTGGAACTTATGAGTCATAAAGGGCTCAAAAGTAATGTTTTCGAACATCCCGATCATGTTATGCGACTCTTTCACATATCTGGTTTTGCTTCTGGCAAAGCGATTCTGATCGAAAATGAATCCATGTTTCCTGCTCCAGTTTGCATCGTCATGGAAGATGATGCCATTCTAGCTGAACGCTTCGTCGATCGATTGCATGCTCTTTTGAAGGAACTCCCTCGCGACTTTCATTTTTGTTCCCTTGGCTATAGTCGGCCCAAGACTGCCCCAATGATTCCCTTTTCCACTCAACTTGGTATCCCAACTTGTATTTGGTACCTTACCGGATACATTTTGTCTTTGGAGGGAGTTAATTTCTTACAACAGAAACTACCGGTTCAGGGACCCATAGACAGTTGGATAGGTCTTCGGATGTGCGCAAATTTTGAAAACGACTATGGACAGGAAATTGGTGTTGGATCTATAACGTCGAAGCCTCTTGTCAAACCTTCACAAGAGGATCTACGTCAAATTCTTAAGTTTCGAGCGTTTGCTGCCTTGAGCCCACTTTGTTCTCAAAAAGTACAGAATGCGAAAACAAATACGAAAACAGAGCGACATGGTTGGCGACATAGAGACACAGATATTGAATATAGTGGAGTCTAAATCAAAAATCGTTTTACTGGCAAAGTAATGTTTCAAATTTGTTCTAAGAATATGGTGCTAATTGACTCCAAGGCAATAAATAGAAAGAATATTATTTATTTCATGTTCGGCATTTGCCGAGAATCACATATGATATGAAGACTTTATGACTGATGAATAACGTAACAATGAGGTGACACATTTTTATTCAAATGACATTTTCTTAGAATGGAATATCAAATACAAAGTCATGTACACTCTTCACATAATATTTTTCAAACTAATTCTTAATTCATTTTAAAATATTCCTTTTCCGAGAATTCGTTTACTTACCAAAATAAACAATGTGCTTTACAGTCTATGAATTGAGTAAATGAAGTATACCATGTCACAGCAATCACATAGACATCCAATAGGTAACTAAGAAAAGGAATCAAGAGAATAACTCCAGACATCTTTATTTGTAGGTGACGAATGTAAGAACGAGGTCAAGCTTGGAGGCAAAGCGAGCTTTTCAATTATAGAACACTAAGCATGCTAAACAAGAATACCCCTTTGACACTTAGCTACCATATTAAGGATATAGGAGTAAGATGTGTTGTCTCGGCTTCATTCCTTGATGAAACATATTGAAGAGTACAATCTTCTTTGTCACAATTCTGAGTTACCCAAGACTATGAATAAAGAAGAAAACTTTTTATTGAAAGAGAATTATAAGATTTTGAGCAATAATCAGTCTACAAAGTCAATAGACGCCTTTCTGCCAATATTGAAGACATACCCTAAAGTTAACACGTGTTAAGATAAAAGATAAGATTTTTAGTTTACCTTCATATCTAGTCAGAAACAATAAGGTTTTTAATCGTTCATTTCATTCCACATTAAAATTTGGTGATGGGTAAAGGATGTACAATGTTATGCTGCAAATCTAGTATGAATCATATGATTTGAATCAATTTCTTCCCCACTCCTAAAATGATTTGCATACAAGATGGATTGGTCCATACTGGTTCTCTCGGCATAGAGCGAATTCAAGTGTACCCAGCAAGAAAACGCAATGCATACACAACTGCAATAAATGTGCTAGTAGCTAATGTGTAATCATATGCTTAGATCCTGTTGTTTGGAAAACTTAATTTAGATGCTACTGTTCCGTGGAGACAAGGTCCAAACAATCGATTTGGTGTAACATGGGAACTGCTTATATCCTTGATCACTAAGACAAACAGTTAAGAAAGCACCACTTAATTTCTAATGAATGTGAAGTTAAAGATGTTGAACCACAGAGACCTATTGTCTACACCTGTACCAATCAGGTAACAAGTTAAAGTAGATGATAGTAAATGTGCAACTGAATGTACCTCTTTACTATTGTTAAACTTAATATAATGAGTGATTCTGGTCTGTTTCATTACCTCGGTCATGCTTTCCAGTTACTAATTTTCATGATTCTCCGATGGCTCATTTCCACCGTCATTTTTTGTATCCTTACTGTATAAATTTCTCAGCTCCCCAACAAAAGATCTAGAATAATAGATGTTCCAAGGATTCAAATCCGGAGGTAAATTGAGCCAGAAAGTATGAAAGTCCATCAAATAAATTCATTCAAAGAAATAAAAGGTGTAAACAGAAGCTTTTGGCAACGGATAAATTTGCAGCTTGTGAAGAAAATTATTTTACTTGCTTATGAAGCCAATAACTTATGTGCAATTTTCATTTAGT
>CAAAJI010000010.1:134121-146560 GCA_900642245.1 Fragilaria radians | reverse complement strand
TTTACAACAGAAACTACCGGTTCAGGGACCCATAGACAGTTGGATAGGTCTTCGGATGTGCGCAAATTTTGAAAACGACTATGGGCAGGAAATTGGTGTTGGATCTATAACATCGAAGCCTCTTGTCAAGCCTTCACAAGAGGATCTACGTCAAATTCTTAAGTTTCGAGCGTTTGCTGCCGTGAGCCCACTTTGTTCTCAAAAAGTGCAGAATGCGAAAACAAATACGAAAACAGAGCGACATGGTTGGCGACATAGAGACACAGATATTGAATATAGTGGAGTCTAAATCAAAAATCGTTTTACTGGCAAAGTAATGTTCCAAATTTGGAGTAAGAATATGGTGCTAATTAACTCCAAGGCAATAAATGGAAAGAATATTATTTATTTCATGGTCGGCATTTGCCGAGAATCACATATGATATGAAGACTTTACGACTGATGAATAACGACTACAATGAGGTGACACTTATTTATTCAAATGACATTTTCTTAGAATGGAATATCAAATACAAAGTCATGTACACTCTTCACTCAATATTTTTCAAACTAATTCTTAATTCATTTTAAAATATTCCTTTTCCGAGAATTCGTTTACTTACCAAAATAAACAATGTGCTTTAAAGTCTATGAATTGAGTAAATGAAGTATACCATGTCACAGCAATCACATAGACCTCCAATAGGTAACTAAGAAAAGGAATCAAGAGAATAACTCCAGACATCTTTATTTGTAGTTGACGAATGTAAGAACGAGGTCAAGCTTGGAGGCAAAGCGAGCTTTTCAATTATAGAACACTAAGCATGCTAAACAAGAATACCCCTTTGACACTTAGCTACCATATTTAGGATATAGGAGTAAGATGTGTTGTCTCGGCTTCATTCCTTGATGAAGCATACAATCTTCTTTGACACAATTCTGAGTTACCCAAAACTATGAATAAAGAAGAAAACTTTTTATTGAAAGAGAATTATAAGATTATGAGCAATAATCAGTCTACAAAGTCAATAGACTCCTTTCTGCCAATATTGAAGACATACCCGAAAGTTAATACCTGTTAAGATAAATGATAAGATTTTTAGTTTACCTTCATATCTAGTCAGAAACAATAAGGCTTTTGATCGTTCATTTCATTCCACATTAAAATTTGATGATGGCTAAAGGATGTACAATGTGTTGTTGCAAATCTAGTATGAATCATATGATTTGAATCAATTTCTTCCCAGCTCCTAATATGATTTGCATACAAGATGAATTGGTCCATACTTATCCATTTGGTTCTCTCGGCATAGAGCGAATTCAAGTGTACCCAGCAAGAAAACGCAATGCATACACAACTGCAATAAATGTGCTAGTAGCTAATGTGTAATCATATGCTTAGATCCTGTTGTTTGGAAAACTGAATTTAGATATACTGTTCCGTGCAGACAAGGTCCAAAACAATCGATTTGGTGTAACATGGGAACTGCTTATAACCTTGATCACTAAGACAAACAGTTAAGAAAGCGCCATTAATTTCTGATGAATGTGAAGTTAATGATCTAGAGTAATAGATGTTCCAAGGATTCAAATCCGGAGGTAAATTGAGCCAGAAAGTATGAAAGTCCATCAAATAAGTTCATTCAAAGAAAGAAAAGGTGTAAACAAATGCTTTTGGCAACGGATAAATTTGCAGCTTGTGAAGAAAATTATATTACTTGCCTATGAAGCCAATAACTTATGTGCATTTTTCATTTAGTGGATTTCAAAGGGCTATGAGATGCTTTTGTTTTCCTGAAACAAAAATGTACCATGCGACAGCAAATTATTGAGCATTATTGATCATTTTCAACAGTAGAACTTAACGGAATACCTGATTCCAGAAAAATGTTAGTACGATAAACAATGACTAGAACATTCATGTGACATCCTTATATGGACTCATGCACTTTACCATGAAATATACGATATCAGAGTTCATGTTATAAGACGGAGTGTTCACAATGAATATGAAATTCTACTCCTCAACTCCATTTCTCTATAGTTATGCTTGAGGTATCAAATCGATTTTTTGAAATTTTGATTGCTACTTCCGCACTAGGAGATTTCAAGGTTTTCGAATATAAGGAATGAATGAAAAGAATATGATTAAAGTTAGGAAGACGAGAGAAACTGTAAATAATGACATTGTAAGGATTTAATTTTTATTTTTAAAAACAACTAGTAAGCGTAATTTCATTCTAGTGTGACAAAGTATTTGTAAAGCTGTTCACGTTAAATTAAGACCAAAATTATTTCCTTTCCTTAAATCTATTCGTAGAATTGTTGAAGATACAGCTCCTAGCGTAAAAGTAGACGTAGGATACGATTAGGAAGCAATCCTTGAAATGAAAGATCTCTGGTTGCTATTCACAGAAGCAAATATAATTCGCAAAAACACAACAGCTGGAATGCCTAAACTTGCACCCAACTTCAATTACAACCTGGAGAATGCAAAGCCATAATTCCTCCTTAAGATAATTTGATCTATTTTTTACGTGCTATCCTATACTTACCTCATCCCACTTACCGTGGAGTTAAGCATGGACTCACACGGGATAATTCCTCCTTAAGATAGTAGGTATTTCACTAGAAAAGAAAAGGTACTCTTGCAGTCCTCTTATTTCGCTATGCACACCTTAACTTCTGAAAAAATCTTTTCTGGTAATGTCTAAAAGAGAATAGAAAACATGAATGCTTGGGCTTCCATCTTTTTGTTCTGCCGGCCAGAATATATGGTCTAGGCAAATCAAGTGTATGTTGCCAAATCTCTGGATTGTGTGTAGCATTGATAAAACTAGCTTCAGTTTGGATCGCTCAGATTAGGTATTAAATTCTTCTAATGTCATTCAAATCCATGATACTCCTTCTCCTTCTTATTGATGAGTTGTATGAAACTGTATCTGAGCGCTTTCCTAAAGTCTATATTCCTTCATTTTGAGTGTAACCATGCCCATTGTTATTTCCCCCCGTTCCATCCCACCTGTGTGAAATGTTATTAGGTAACCATTCTTGCACTCATATAAAGGTTTGATATGCAAAACTTCCTCCCAGTCTGAGTGCCCACTCTGAGGCTGAGACTATGTTTTGAACACTTGGAAAAATATCATTTTCAAGTAGGCACCTGTTACAGGATGATAGATTGAAAAATTGTATTATCATCAAGAAATCATCTTATTCTCTTCCTTACTTCCCATTTAAAAATTTCTCCGTTTTTCCAATAGTTGGTCTTATCGGTGCTACAATTTTTACAAGAACATCGAGAATTAACTTCAATTTGTTTTTTTTGTATACATTCATTTGCCATGGCATCTACCATGGCATCAAGAATCTTTACATTTTTTGCTGGATTTGCTAATGCTATGCCTCTTGAACTCCTTCTGTTTGAGTATGCCTACATTCATTCAGCTGATTGCTTCATTGATTTGGGTTGTATGGGTATGCTCGAAGTCCACTTCACTAAAGTTAGTGGAACTACAAGTTGTGAATTATGAATGAAGGGTAACCTATATTCTGATCTTCAGCTTGAGAAAATCCCTTAGCTCTCATTGCTAAGGATGGAAACAAGTATCATAAATGCAGTCAATACAGGCAAAGGGAATATCTTGGAGTAGCGTGAACTGGCAGGTGCCATGGCCCTGGTGGATTTCTTAGAAAAAAAGAGAGCAGTAACCAGAGCTGGCTTGACCGTGCTGGGTTGGCTGTTAAGCCCTGAAATATTGTATAAGAAAGTACATCATCCAAATATAAAATACGATAAACAAAATATTTCAAGGGATGAAAACTATATAAGAAAAGGATTAAATGATTATCAACGCAGAGTCATTCATAACTAATGGTTTATTACTTTCCGTTTTTTGCTGACTTAAAATCTATGAAGATAAAGTACTCTTTATTTGTTAACATCAAGTTTATCATTCAACTTAGCTTTTGCATGAAAAGATGCCTTCCAGGACAACCATAAAGCCTCTGACTAACTGTAAATGACACATTATTTTGATCGTGTTCTAACTCTCTAAAGGATTTGAATGCAAGAAGTGCAAATGACACAGTAGTGTAAATTAGTTCATGTTTCTTTTTGGAGGAAGTGGTTTGTGCTATTAAGATTAATCTATCCAAACTTCAATTTGTAGTGAAAGCACGGCATCCTCGACAAATTAGAATTCTACTAGTACTAAACATGCGCAACGTCAGAAACGTTTTTGAATATCAGAACACACGTTCGTGCAACTTGTGAAAAAAAATGCAAGTATGACAGAAATTTGAATTCTTGACGCATATCTGAGAATGAAGTACGTTAAAACTTGATTTGAAAAGAGTGCCTTCCGTAGATCGTGTAAAAGAAATACGAAAAAATTCGTTGGTAAATCTTTTACTCCACCGTGTTGGAAATTAGGTAGGTGGAGGTAGTAGAGTTGAAGGTACCTGTGATTAACTCATTCGGACAGGGCATCATCGTGACTTTCATTCTTTCCTTGACGTTTAGAGTCGCTATTGTACTTATTCTTTCTTTTGTAACTCTATTCAAAGTATGCTGAGCTATACTCCATCACTGGATTATCGTGCCAAAGCGGAAGAAATCAATTTGGTTCTTTCCGAACCGGACGTGAATCTTTGGAAATTACGAGAGTTAGCATTGACTGATGGAGGACTCGTGAATGGTAAGCGCGTTTTCGTACAATTAGAAATTTCATCGTTGAATTTCGAACGAGAATGAATGACCATTTTCAGTAGCTTAACACTAATGATCTTCTTTCTTCTCATGAATTTCATGATTATTTGCGACTTGCTATCCATTCAGATACGCTGCGGAAAAGAGCTTGGCCCAAGTTAGTTGGTCTTCATGATTCATACGTGGAAATGAATGCTTCCGTTTCGAAGGACAAGCTTTCATCTCGTCCTCCACTGCCATTGAAGGATACTAGACCTCCTACTTTCCCAAACCGTCCGACTGTTCTTTTGATTCCAAAACATCAAGACTTTCACGATGATGAAGATAATCTATCGATCGGATCTTCGTATTCTCAAGATCCAGCGCTTGATTCTATTCATGGATCCAAGACAACATCAACCAAGAAGACGTCTCCTTATTCCTGTCTGGATGCAGATCAAATCGATCGTGATGTCTCACGGTGCACATGGCACCTCTTGACTGGAACGCAAAGGTCCACCAGATTGCAAATGGAGAACAAGCATCGAAAGAAGATCGCTCAATTACTCAGAAAGAAGCAACGGCGACTTGGAAAACTAATTAATTTGACTCTCCTTCGATCTTACGAAGATCAACCAAGTAATGAGGTTACTAATTCTGACGATGACGAAAAGGTGACTCTGAGCTACTATCAAGGATATCACGATGTGGCAAGTATCTTCATGTCGACACTTGGAGGTGCTTCTTCTTCAACGCCATTGGGAGATTCAGAGTCAGTATCTGGAATTGCAGAATCAGTGGACTTGGTCTAGCTAGTGCTGTTCTGTCCCGGGTATCGTTTTCTCACTTTCGAGATGCAATGAGATCCAATTTCATGCAACTCCAAGCTGCTATTCGACTTATAGTGATGCCTTTGATTAGTTACTTTGACAAGGAGGTTCATGAGTTCTTGTTGGATTGTGACATGGAGCCATTTTTCGCTTTGAGCTGGATTATTACATGGTTCAGTCATGATGTGCGCGATACAGCCCTAGTCAAGAGGCTATTCGACGCATTTCTTGTTTCTCATCCACTTTTACCTATCTACGTCACTGTGGCAATGGTTTGTCACCCGAATAATCGTGCCGAAATTCTTGCTACAGAATGTGACTTTGCGCCTGTTCATTCAGTTTTATCCTCCTTGCCCAAAAACTCTAGCATGATAGGATGGAGATACAGACCAGCGGAGGGTGGCTATGTATCTGGTGATGAAACTGATGACGATGCCCAGTCTTCAACCATGGATGTAAGTGATTTGATGGATGCTCAATATTATTTGGAAGGACGTGATGATGTAGAATCAGAAACCTATTCCTTGATATCTAGTCAGGTATCAGTCGGCTCGAGGGGCACCAAGGTTCCGTTTCAGGAAGTGATAAATAATGCATTGATGTTCATGCGTCGTGTTCCGCCTCGCAAGCTGATTCACTTGACCAAGATGTACTACTCAATGCATGAAGATACAATACAACCGATGCTTCAAATTACTCCGACCATACATCTTTTTAAATCACATCCGAAATGGGGTTTGTTGCCCAGTGCTCCAGCAGATTGGGTGTTAAAGCAACGGAAGAATCGTACTGGCAGATCTTCATCAAGAAAGCGAAGCATTCGCCGCCGTAGCACAAGCCGTGACGATGGCAGCTGTAGAAGCCAAGTTTATAATTGCGATGGTCAAAACAGGAATGAGATGTCTATGAGTGTCTTCCAGGCGAAAAGTAGTATGTATCAGCAGGACTATGATGATTCCAGAATTGTCAAATTTCTAGAAGGAAACAAACGAATGCTAGCTGTTATAGCGTGTGGGTTTGGTGCTGGAGACGAAGATGATGTTATCGATCGGAAGCGAAGGCGATGGCTTCTGGGCTTAGTCGTGGCGATAGTTGCCATTGTCGCTTTAGCGATTGTTATGATGTCAGGTGATAATGATACGACAGCGACATCGATTGTCCCTTCAGTTGATTCTCAATGTCTCAGCGATTCGATTGGATCACTCGATGTCAAGACGTCAAGAGAAGTACTATCAGTCCCGAAATCACTAGCAATGTCGAAAAAATCGATGCCGAGATTGAACCTTAACCGGCAAGCTGTGACATTTTCAAAATTGGATAAGTGCACTGTTGATATGGAATTAGCATTTGCCTTGTCTCCAATTCCTCTGTCTTCGGGGCTGCGAGGTCAAGCAAGAAACAAGATTTCACCTCAGAAGAGTTTGTTGGATTCCACAGTGAAGGTCTTATCAAGTCAAGATGAAAGTTTGATTGCTACACCGCAAACGCTTCTAACTTCGGTTTCATCAAATGGAAGAAATGTCATACCTAAAGTTGCTGTGGACATGAGCTTAGCCTTTTCTAATCAGGTGAATCAAAATCAGTTAGGAGGCTTCTATCCCATCACTAAGAAGTATTCCATGATACTGGGTTCATTTCGCAGTGCTGTTGATCGTATGGTAGATGCTTTGCCATGCCGTAGAATTCCACGAGTTGTGAAGGAATATATGGTGGAAGAATTGAAAAAGCTGCCGCAAAGTCTTCGAGCATTGGAAAGATTTCTTTTGCATCCGATTTTGCGCAGATGGAAAGAGGGCTTTGCTAGAAAGCAAGTCCCTGTGTAGTGACTGTATTTCTCTGTTTGAGTCGCAAATTTATGGAAGGTTTGCAACGAAGAAATGATGGGGTTAGAAAACCTTCTCCATCTATGTGGTGACACGGAATAGTGACACACCCATAGAGAAGTAGGGCATGTCGTTAATCCGACCAATATCGAACTTACAATTCTACGTTTTGTGGTTCAAATATAAAAGCCAAATTTTCCGACACGGTATAGTGACACAACAGAAAGAAGTAGGGCATACCGTTAATTCGACCAATATCGAACTTACAATGCTCTACGTTTTGTTGTTCAAATAGAAAAGCCAGATTTAAAGTAAGTGATCTAAGATTTTTTGGAGGTGAGACCACTAAACGAGAGGAGTTGAATAAAAAAGTATGAAATTTAGAAGAGCCAGAAAATGAAAATATTGAAGAAATGAGAGTTAATGAAAATTATAAATGTGTAAATAAGGATTGAATTTGATTTACATCGTAATATGACAAAAGTTTCTTCTTTAAATTTTACGATTTGTTTTCTCTTTTCTGGATTGTCAAAAGGGGTACATATTGCTGACCAGTGATGGCAATAATCGGCAAATGATACCAAGTGTTTGAACTTTCTATTTCATTTTTTCCCAGGGTGTCCCGATAATTCTTTGCTGTTGGCAATTTCGTTTTTTACAACTTTGAATCTAGGAAGAGTAAAATGTTACCGCAACAAATGAAGATCACCCGGGGTTATTCACTTCTGAATATCAATTTAAGTAGCGCTTTCAGAGATGATTTAAATTTGGTCATAACTTAAAATTGTATACCACTATTTAATTCTGATGTCATTATCTAATGAATGCTTTAATTGTACAAGTCTTTAATCTTTTCTCAATTGCACTTTATCTCCTACATGACATAGACCAAATCTGCTGATTCTCCAGTATTGCATACGGTAATCCCAGATTTATATAATCATCTCAGTCAACTATCGTACTAAATGGAATACAAGTCTCAAAAAGTATTAGTTGCACAAGTTACTTACGTTACTAATGCCAAATGTATACCGAATTATTATTTCTTTAATCCTTGTCTATTTTCTTAAGGCTTGAGATGAAATGTCACATCGCATAATATCTCTTCTTGTTATATATTCATATATTCATATAACTTCAAGGAATTGCCTAGAAGCTTCAGCAATAGCTTCTTCGAAATATACTTAAATAAATGATTACACTATCAGATTATCACTGATATACTCTTTATTCTTAAGGGACGCAAATCAGAAACACTTTGATCTCACGGAGACGGAGATGCGGTATAGCGTTTATGGCCATTTCCCTAAATGGTCCACTTTTATCATTGTTTAAGGTTTTCGTTGGCGTTCTTACAGGGATGCACATTTAGTTTTCGTTGTCATTTAAATGGTTGACACAATCTAGATGATTTAATGTATCTTACGACTTAATTATTAATCGTTGAACCTGCTGCCTGTTTGTCTATTTATGCCTGAATGAGTTAAGCATATGTGATAACAAGCCACCAACCGCTCTTTTAGAGCTGTGACATACCTCCAAACGGAGAACAAATCATGGTCCCTAGTCACATATTCCAGCGGGAGGGGACTTAAATTGAGGGTATAGCACGCTATGGTCGTATTGATCTTCATAGTTTCTGAGCCTTGAGTTGCTAGCGTCCATAAATTCTAGACAGGGTACATCAAGTAAAGGAAAATTGTTTGGTCACTTCTTATGCTACTATTTTTTCAATATCCTCGAATATGCCTTGTCATATATCTATTTATTTAAAGGGAAAAGTTTTGAAGATAAGACTGTTAACGGAGCAATAATATTGTTGCGTTACCGCCACATATCCTACAGTAGTTTATCTTTTTGTGGCAACCAAAATATCATTTATGCACGCCTTTGTTGGGTAATTTGAAATAACCTGCACCACTGGCTACAATAGCCTCAGCTACATTTTTCTAAAAATTATCCCATACTTAGAAGCGCGGCAGTACCTTATGCTCAGATGTATTGCATTGGCGTGCGTTAGTCATTTAATGGTTGAAACAATGGTTATAGCTTTCGATTCTAGTTTTTGGTTAGCTGGTTCCTGGTCTTTTGGGGGTTTGAATGTGGGGGCATCATATGCTCAGAAGTATTGCTTTAGCGTGTTTTAGTCATTTTCAAAGATTGAAATAATGGCTGTAGCTTTCGATTCTAGTTCTTAGTTAGCTGATGCCTGTTCTTCTGATGGTGTGAATGTAGAGGCTCCATAGTCGGAACTGTCCTGTGTACTGTATTCCACTAGCACTGCTCATTTTTCCATTGCACACTTATGGCCACGGATATACCCTACCACTCCATGGGTAAGAAATCGGATGGTTCATTCAAAAGTGGTTCGTTTTTTACCATTAGCAGTGCTTCCCTATGGCAATATTCAAAACTTCTCAACTTCTCTAGAACTTCTTTTATAATTCAAGAAAAGTATCCATGTTTGTCAATCATCATATTTTTCAATTTTTCTACTTTGGAAAAGTGAGTTGCAATTACGTTTATAATATCATAAATTAGTTATGCAGTAGTTGAAAGTTACTTGTGCGATGGTCGATCTTTTCCATGTAACTAATTTGTCACCGAAATTCGGTGCTGTTCCCATTTTTTCCAATTATATCGGTTCTCTCAGTCTGATTCAGTCCATATTGTTAATTCTACTTTTTATAGGGCACTGTTAACAAAAATATCGTTGGTTTAGCATAGCACATGCATGTTTGCTTATTTTAATGTACCCTTGTAAAAAATCTCTCCAAACTTAATTGTAGTCTACTAAACTAGAGCGTACACTTAAATCAAGATGTTTTAATTTGAACTCTGCTCTCGCCGTTGTTTTCATTTATATACGACTGCTCATTTTTCATATCATCATCACCTCTCTCTTCCATTTATCAGTAACAATTAATCATATTCCAATACCCTTCTTATCTCAATTTTTTCAATCATTCATTCATCCCAAGAACTTCACAGCATGTCTTTCTTATGTTTCCTACCTTACATTCTTTGCAAGCTCATCTGAAGCATGTCTTTCATGTATATCCTTTCTTGTATTCTTTGTTAGCTCAACTGAATCATTATCAACAGCTTTAAAAAAATATCATGAATTCATCTTCTTACCTTTCCCTAATAAATATAACTTGTGTCAATATGCTTTGTGCCTCCAGTAAATCTCTTCCAAATTTAGTTTTCATCTTTGAGCAAGAAGTTTTTGCATCTAGAATAAACCCGATGACTCGAAATACCTAAATATAGGCACTTAGACAATACGGGAAGCTGCATCAAATAAGGCAGTGAATGTTTTATAAGAGAAGTCAAAATCCCAAACCAGACCTGTATCTCAACTTATTTGCACTGTTGACCTTACCCTCTTCATCTGGACGTATAGTACTGAATCTTTAGTCACATGATGCTGTGAACAATCCTGAGCATTTCTTTAATCTTCAATCTTCAAATCTTCAAATCTTCAAATCTTTAAATCTTCAAATCTTCAAATCTTCAAATCTTCAAATCTTCAAATCTTCAAATCTTCAATCTTTAATCGAAAATTATGTTTCTTCAGATCTTGAATTTTTTAAATACCTTTTTCTGTACCGATTGCTAAGCAACTATCAATGTAGATAGTCATCATAGCTAGATTTTTTTACCCCACAGACAAGGATCATCTAAGCTGCCCGTAAGTGCACAAATGTTCAATCCTTCAACAAGATTGATGTGAACGTATCTAGATATCTCTAAGCCCATAGATTATTTTCTTTACGACAATCACCAATATTAGCCTTCACATCACTTGGTATTTCCATACTTTTACATCATTGTTTAGAGATGCAGTTTCATTGTCTAAAATCTTTGCCTTGAGAATCTACACTATCATCTCAATGAGAATGATCCTAAAAGATGCATCATTGATTACGGGAGCATAGCTCTTGGTGATGTCAATGATAGATTCTTGACTATATCCACATGTCAACAATCAGGCCTGAAAAATGTCATTCCTTTTGACCTTGAAGACCCGCTCGAAATTAGTGTACCTTCTCTTTGAAATCATGTCCCACAATTCTTTAACCATCAGATTCTCGAACTCTTTATGGACGGCCTCTCACCGTTCAGTTGTCACATCTCTCTTTGGAAGGTGTTAGGTATCATCATATCTGTCTGGTACTTCTGATTTTTCAAGTGCAAAGAATGCATCGTCAACATTACTCAGAATCATCATTCTTCCTGAACCTAAGAAGTTATCACTCCAAATCGTCCTTTTAACCTTCTCTCCCGATAATTATATAACCCAAATCACACTTATCTCGCTCATTTTCAAACTTTAATAAGAATGGAAACCGTAGAGAAAACAAGCTCAATCTGAAAGAAGAGTTTCACTGTTGATTAACTCCTGCGGTGCCACATTCAATCTCTTGAAACAGAGTATTCTACCTTGACTACCAAATTCTTAGTAACACATTTGTGTGACTATAATAAGATACAGGAAATTGCAGAAAAATAAATCTTAATAGAGGACTAAAACTAGTTATTGTTCATAGTAAAATCAAGGAGCAAATATTTTCAAGCTGTTGTTCTCAGCGCAGTGCATAAAGAAGATGAAATAGCAAGGCCTACCATGTTAACTGAAGGAACATTATTGACAATAGCTATTGAAGCAAAGGTAGGAAGAGACGCTGTGGCACTTGTTCCGTTATTTCCATGGTGAACCTTTGACCTATAAGGATACAAAACTGAGTTATTATGTAAGACATAATTGTTTTTTTGCCAATATCCTATGGCATCCTTTCCTAATACAAGCCGACGCATCTTTCGTGGCCGAGGAGGAGCCAACGATCGAAGGCTTCCAAAGTTCCAAGCTCGTCGTAGGAAGAAGCCTACTGAATCAAGGCAAAGCTCCGAAAATGACGAATCGAATCTCTCCAATCCGAACGTTGATTATTCCGCAATTGATGCAGAAGACGACGAAGAAGAATTTATGGTCTTGCAAATCAACAGCCTTGATTGCGTGAGTTCAACATTAATTGAATCTTCTGGTCAAGAAGAAGAGGAAAGAGAAGAAGACTCATCTCCTCCTTTTTCTCAATCCGAACGAGCCGAGGTGG
>CAAAJI010000010.1:122526-134101 GCA_900642245.1 Fragilaria radians | reverse complement strand
AAGTATCAGTCGGCTCGAGGGGCACCAAGGTTCCGTTTCAGGAACTGATAAATAATGCTTTGATGTTCATGCGTCGTGTTCCGCCTCGCAAGCTGATTCACTTGACCAAGATGTACTACTCAATGCATGAAGATACAATACAACCGATGCTTCAAATTACTCCGACCATACATCTTTTTAAATCACATCCGAAGTGGGGTTTGTTACCCAGTGCTCCAGCAGATTGGGTGTTAAAGCAACGGAAGAATCGTACTGGCAGATCTTCGTCAAGAAAGCGAAGCATTCGCCGCCGTAGCACAAGCCGTGACGATGGCAGCTGTGGAAGCCAAGTTTATAATTGCAATGGTCAAAACAGGAATGAGATGTCTATGAGAGTCTTCCAAGCGAAAAGTAGTATGTATCAGCAAGACTATGATGATTCCAAAATTGTCAAATTTCTAGACGGAAACAAACGAATGCTAGCTGTTATAGCGTGCGGGTTTGGTGCTGGAGACGAAGATGATGTTATCGATCGAAGGCGATGGCTTCTGGGCCTAGTCGTGGCGATAGTTGCCATTGTCGCTTTAGCGATTGTCATGATGTCAGGTGATAATGATACGACAGCGACACCAATTGCCCCTTCATTTGATTCCCAATGTCTCAGCGACTCGATTGGATCACTCGATGTCAAAACGTCAAGAGAAGTACTATCAGTCCCAAAATCACTAGCTATGTCGAAAAAATCGATGCCGAGATTGAACCTTAACCGGCAAGCTGTGACATTTTCAAAATTGGATAAGTGCACTGTTGATATGGAATTAGCATTTGCCTTGTCTCCAATTCCTCTGTCTTCGGGGCTGCGAGGTCAAGCAAGAAACAAGATTTCTCCTCAGAAGAGTTTGTTGGATTCCACGGTGAAGGCCTTATCAAGTCAAGATGAAAGTTTGATTGCTACACCGCAAACGGTTCTAACTTCCGTGTCATCAAATGGAAGATATGTCATACCTAAAGTTGCTGTGGACATGAGCTTAGCCTTTTCTAATCAGGTCAATCAAAATGAGTTAGGAGGCTTCTATCCCATCACTAAGAAGTATTCCATGATACTGGGTTCTTTTCGAAGTGCTGTTGATCGAATGGTAGATGCTTTGCCATGCCGTAGAATTCCACGAGTTGTGAAGGAATATATGGTGGAAGAATTGAAAAAGCTGCCGCAAAGTCTTCGAGCATTGGAAAGATTTCTTCTGCATCCGATTTTGCGCAGATGGAAAGAGGGCTTTGCTAGAAAGCAAGTCCCTGTGTAGTGACTGTATTTCTCTTTTTGAGTTGCAAATTTATGGAAGGTTTGCAACGAAGAAATGATGGGGTTAGAAAACCTTCTCCATCTATGTGGTGACACGGAATAGTGACACACCCATAGAGAAGTAGGGCATGTCGTTAATCCGACCAATATCGAACTTACAATGCTACGTTTTGTGGTGCAAATATAAAGCCAAATTTTCCGACACGGTATAGTGACACAACAGAGAGAAGTAGGGCATACCGTTAATTCGACCAATATCGAACTTACAGTGCTCTACGTTTTGTTGTTCAAATAGAAAAGCCAGATTTAAAGTAAATGATCTATAAGATTTTTTGGAGGTGAGAGCTTTAAACGAGAGGAGTTGAAAAAAAGAGTATGAATTTAGAAGAGCAAGAAAATGAAAAATTGAAGAGATTGAGAGTTAATGACAAATTATAAATGTGTAAATAAGGATTGAATTTGATTTACATCGTAATATGACAAAAGTTTCTTCTTTAAATTTTACGATTTGTTTTCTCTTTTCTGGATTGTCAAAAGGGGTACATATTGCTGACCAGTGATGACAATAATCGGCAAATGATACAAAGTGTTTGAACTTTCTATTTCATTTTTTCCCAGGGTGTCGCGATAATTCTTTACTGTTGGCAATTTCGTTTTTTACAACTTTGAATCTAGGAAGAGTAAAATGTTACCGCAACAAATGAAGATCACCCGGGGTTATTCACCTCTGAATATCAATTTAAGTAGTACTGTCAGAGATGATTTAAATTTGGTCATAACTTAAAATTGTATACCACTATTTAATTCTGACGTCATTATCTAATGAATGATTTAATTGTACAAGTCTTTAATCTTTTTCTCAATTGCACTTTATCTCCTATGTGACATAGACCAAATCTGCTGATTCTCCAGTAGTGCATACGGTAATCCCACATTTATATAATCATCTCAGTCAACTATCGTACTAAATGGAATACAAGTCTCAAAAAGTATTAGTTGCACAAGTTACTTACGTTACTAATGCCAAATGTATACCGAATTATTATTTCTTTAATCCTTGGCTATTTTCTTAAGGCTTGAGATGGAATGTCACATCGCATAATATCTCTTCTTGTTATATATTCATATAACTTCAAGGAATCGCCTAGAAGCTTCAGCAATAGCTTCTTCGAAATATACTTAAATAACTAATTAGACTATCAGATTATCACTGATATACTCTTTATTCTTAAGGTACGCAAAGCAGAAACACTTTGATCTCACGGAGACGGAGATGCGGTATAGCGTTTATGGTCATTCCCTAAATGGTCCACTTTTATCATTGTTTAAGGTTTTCGTTGGCGTTCTTACAAGGATGCACATTTAGTTTTCGTTGTCATTTAAATGGTGACACAATCTAGATGATTTAATGTATCTTACGACTTAATTGTTAAACGTTGAACCTGCTGCCTGTTTGTCTATTTATGCCTAAATGAGTTAAGCATATGTGATAACAAGCCACCAACCGTTCTTTTAGAGCTGTGACATACCTCTAAACGGAGAACAAATCATGGTCCCTAGTCACATATTCCAGCGGGAGGGGACTTAAATTGAGGGTATAGCACGCTATGGTCGTATTGATCTTCATAATTTCTGAGCCTTGAGTTGCTAGCGTCCATAAATTCTAGACAGGGTACATCAAGTAAAGGAAAATTGTTTGGTCACTTCTTATGCTACTAGTTTTTCAATATCCTCGAATATGCCTTGTCATATATCTATTTATTTACAGGGAAAAGTTTTGAAGATAGGACTGTTAACGAAGCTATAATATTGTTACGTTACCGCCACATATCCTACAGTAGTTTATCTTTTTGTGGCAACCAAAATATCATTTATGCACGCCTTTGCTCTGGAGATATGCGCAAATATATTATCCATTGTAATTTTGAAATAACCTGCACCACTGGCTACAATAGCCTCAGCTACATTTTTCTAAAAATTATCCCATACTTAGAAATGCGGCAGTACCTTATGCTCAGATGTATTGCATTGGCGTGCGTTAGTCATTTAATGGTTGAAACAATGGTTATAGCTTTCGATTCTAGTTTTTGGTTAGCTGGTTCCTGGTCTTTTGGGGGTTTGAATGTGGGGACATCATATGCTCAGAAGTATTGCTTTAGCGTGTTTTAGTCATTTTCAAAGATTGAAATAATGGCTATAGCTTTCGATTCTAGTTCTTAGTTAGCTGATGCCTGTTCTTCTGAGGGTGTGAATGTAGAGGCTCCATAGTCGGAACTGTCCTGTGTACTGTATTCCACTAGCACTCCTCATTTTTCCATTGCACAGTTATGGCCGCGGATATACCCTACTACTCCATGGGTAAGAAATCGGATGGTTCATTCAAAAGTGGTTCGTTTTTTACCATTAGCAGTGCTTCCCTATGGCAATATTCAAAACTTCTCAACTTCTCTAGAACTTCTTTTATGATTCAAGAAAAGTATCCATGTTTGTCAATCGTCATATTTTTCAATTTTTCTACTTTGGAAAAGTGAGTTGCAATTACGTTTATAATATCATAAATTAGTTATGCAGTAGTTGAAAGTTACTTGTGCGATGGTCGATCTTTTCCATGTAACTAATTTGTCACCGAAATTCGGTGCTGTTCCGATTTTTCCAATTATATCGGTTCTCTCAGTCTGATTCAGTCCATATTGTTAATTCTACTTTTTATAGGGCACTTTTAACAAAAATATCGTTGGTTTAGCATAGCACATGCATGTTTGCTTATTTAAATGTACCCTTGTAAAAAATCTCTCCAAACTTAATTGTAGTCTACTAAACTAGAGCGCACACTTAAATCAAGATGTTTTAATTTGAACTCTGCTCTCGCCGTTGTTTTCATGTATATACGACTGCTCATTTCTCATATCATCATCACCTCTCTCTTCCATTTATCAGTAACAATTAATCACATTCCAATACCCTTCTTATCTCAATTTTTTCAATCATTCATTCATCCCAAGAACTTCACAGCATGTCTTCCTTATGTTTCCTACCCTACATTCTTTGCAAGCTCATCTGAAGCATGTCTTTCATGCATATCCTTTCTTGTATTCTTTGTTAGCTCAACTGAATCATTATCAACAGCTTTAAAAAAATATCATGAATTCATCTTCTTACCTTTCCCTGATAAATATAACTTGTGTCAATATGCTTTGTGCCTCCAGTAAATCTCTTCCAAATTTAGTTTTCATCTTTGAGCAAGAAGTTTTTGCATCTAGAATAAACCCGATGACTCGAACTACCTAAATATAGGGCATCAAATAAGGCAGTGAATGTTTTATAAGAGAAGTCAAAATCCCAAACCAGACCTGTATCTCAACTTATTTGCACTGTTGACCTTACCCTCCTCATCTGGACGTATAGTACTGAATCTTTAGTCACATGATGCTGTGAACAATCCTGAGCATTTCTTTAATCTTCAATCTTCAAATCTTCAAATCTTCAAATCTTCAAATCTTCAAATCTTCAAATCTTCAAATCTTCAATCTTTAATCGAAAATTATGTTTCTTCAGATCTTGAATTTTTTTAAATACCTTTTTCTGTACCGATTGCTAAGCAACTATCAATGAAGATAGTCATCATAGCTAGATATTTTTACCCCACAGACAAGGATCATCTAAGCTGCCCGTAAGTGCACAAATGTTCAATCCTTCAACAAGATTGATATGAACTTATCTAGATATCTCTAAGCCCATAGATTGTTTTCTTTACGATAAGATATTCACCAATATTAGCCTTCACATCACTTGGTATTTCCATACTTTTACATCAATGCAGTTTCATTGTCTAAAATCTTTGCCTTGAGAATCTACACTATCATTTCAATTAGCATGATCCTAAAAGACACATCATTGATTACGGGAGCGTAGCTCTTGGTGATGTCAATGACAGATTCTTGATTATATCCATATGCCAACAATCAGGCTTGAAAAATGTCATTCCTTTTGATCTTCAAGACCCGTGTTAAGTATCATCATATCTATCTGGTAATTCTGCTTTTTCAAGCGCACAGAATGCATCGTCAACATTACTCAGAATTATCATTCTTCCTGAAACAAAGTAGTTCTCACTCCAAATTGGCCTTTTAACCTTCTCTCCCGAAAATTGTATTTCCCAAATCACACTTACTCCACTCCTTATCAAATTCTAATAAGAATAGAAACAAAACAAGCTCAATCCGAAAGACGAGTTTCGGTGTTGATTAAACTCCTGCGGTGCCACATTCAATCTCTTGAAACAGAGTATTCTACCTTGACTACCAAATTCTTTGTAACAAACTTGTGTGACTATAGTAAGATACAGGAAATTTGCAGAAAAATAAATCTTAGTAGAGGACTAAAACTAGTCATTGTTCATGAGAAAATCAAGGAGCAAATATTTTCAAGCTGTTGTTCTCAGCGCAGTGCATAAAGAAGATGAAATAGCAAGGCCTACCATGTTAACTGAAGGAACATTATTGACAATAGCTATTGAAGCAAAGGTAGCTGTGGCACTTGTGCCGTTATTTCCATGGTGAACCTTTTTTGACCTATAAGGATACAAAACTGAGTTATTGCGGAAGACATAATTTGTTTTTTGACATCATCCCATGGCATCCTTTCCTAATACAAGCCGACGCATCTTTCGTGGCCGAGGAGGAGCCAACGATCGAAGGCTTCCAAAGTTCCAAGCTCGTCGTAGGAAGAAGCCTACTGAATCAAGGCAAAGCTCCGAAAATGACGAATCGAATCCATCCAATCCGAACGTTGATTATTCCGCAATTGATGCAGAAGACGACGAAGAAGAATTTATGGTCTTGCAAATCAACAGCCTTGATTTCGTGAGTTCGAAATTAATTGAATCTTCTGTTCTAGAAAAAGAGGAAAGAGAAGAAGACTCATCTCCTCCTTTTTCTCAATCAGAACGAGCCGAAGTAGCGAAAGAATTGAAACATCTTTTAAAACGAATTCAAAACGTGTCACAATCAACAGCCTTGTCGTCTACTTCAATATCTAATCCAGAAATTTGGAAGACAAATGTTTTGAATGCCGTACAGAATGCTTCGCATGAATGGCATTCCATTCTATTAAAGTACAACACCATCATTGACGACAGCCAAAAATCTGAGGCCTCAAATGCAGTTTATTCTTTGATCCAACAAGCGATGCAATCAGGACCTCTCACATGCTCAAATCCAGGATACTTCAAACGGTGTGGTGCAGTCGTAGCCTCAATAGCACTGCAATTTTTGAATGACACGGTTCCAGATCCATTTGAACTTCAGTTCACGGAACGACAAGCTCGAAGTATAGAGAAATGGAAAGTAGCCGCAGAAAGCGCAGTGTCAAAAGGTAAACCACCAACAAAATCCCAGATAAAAAAGCAAACCGGATCAAAAGGGAAAGGAGGATCATGATGTCGAGCACTAAAAATGTGAATGTATGTTCAACCATCCCCTGTCTTGGCCAAAACAGAAATATTATCGTTTACAATGGATGCCTTATACTTACACAGGATGATCAGACATACCTAAGGAGTAAAGCAGCTGAACGTATTTCCTACAGAAATAACATTCATAAAAACCTGAGCCTCCCCCATTAAACTAAACCGCTTTATGGAACGTTAAGTATCTAGATAACTTTCTCCTTTCGCTTTGCTTTTCGTAGGGAAAGTAAAGAACGAAAAGAGAATTAACTGACTGGATGAACAACAGGAGGTTGTAGCTAGATGTTTTTGGGGTGCGTAGAGGTTGAAAAGTGAAAGTAACGCTTTGAAGTTGAATTATGGCTGAAGTAGAATCGTGGTAAGGCTGGATATTGACTTATACTCAAAGGTTCTATTGAATCTCACTTTATCAACAACTCTCTAGCCTGATCTAGATTAAGAAGGCATCTCAAATGGGCCTGTATGGTAACCCCCTGGGAACAAAGAAAAGTCAACTCAAACGTTGAAAATTATCATATGACGTTCACTGAACAAGAAACTAATAAAAAGAAGAAAGCAATTAAGTGATATGGAATCGAAATGTAGCAGATGTAAAGGCCTCTTTGAAAGTTTACAATCCTTTTGATATTTCTGTTTTTCTGGTTCATTATATGATATGAACATATTGAGTTTTACTGCCTTAATTCTCTTTGAGCTGCACCATTGCTATTCTAGAAAGTAGTGCAGATCACTTTTACCTTCTTGAAGTGAAGATAAGCAAGGAAGATAGAATGTCAATCAAATTGAATCACATTTTGTGGTAGTAGACAGATACACAATTACGTTTCTGATGAATGACATAGCACGGCTACTAATTCTTGCAGTGGATTCGATGCAATTTCAATACAGAAACTTTAACTTATACGAAAGGCTTTGCATACGAGGATCTGTTAAACCATAAATAGAGGATCCCTCCATTCAGTTTTCATTGTATTTTGTTTTCAACATTCACTATTTGTGGTTGATAAATTTCAGAAAAAGTATCAAAACTTTAGATTATTCATAAGCGCTGACTCCTTTCTTATAGATGTTGAGGACCATACTTTAGCATTCATGACCTAGATTTCACAAGCGTGATAATTAAGCGAGATTAGTGATATACTATTCTGGGAACAATAACTTTGTAGACCTAAGGTGTGTATAAATGTCCTAAGTTTGACATACCAGAAAATTAGATAAACGTATCAGTAATTTCAAAAGGAATTATCAACCAATTATTGCATCCATCAAGTTGAATTAAAACGCAGCTGCTTGTGGAAAAATGGAAGCAAATCAACCAATAATTGCATCCATCAAGTTGAATCAAAGCGCAGCTGCTTGCGGAAAATAGGGAGCAAAGATGGTGTTGTTTTTCTATTTCTGATGATAACATCGTGGCTTTCGCAAAGGAAGTAAAAAAATTGGAAGTCCCTTTGTTGTCTTGGCAACTCATGACTTCAATAGGAAAAAAATGTTCAAGGCAAAATAAGGACAAACTTTTAATTGATTGAATACAAATTTGGAGAAAAAGTCCAAGATGACCAGGCATTTGAGACTTCAGGGACTTAACAAGTTAACGTCGTATATGGGAATTAATTTATGGGGAAAACATTGCTCCTGTTCTTTGATAAAATTCATTGTCCATTTGGCTTGTGGCCGCACATCATAAATACCCAATTCCTCACTCTCAGTTGAACTTCTTGTGACTAGTTTCTGTTTTACAGATGTGCTGTAGATACATCCATTACCAATACTCATAGTTCCTCCACTATGACATTTCATATGTGTATGGTTAGCAAACGAAGCATCAATCCTCCATTTTATATATCGCTGGCTTCTCCCGATACGGTCAATGTGAAATCAATGGTTCCTTGTAGATATTTTAAGAACATGATGAGTTTCATATAATCATCAACATCTGGATTGTTAGAACGGGTACACAGAAATGAAATAGCAGTTCTGATATCAGGTCTGGCTTGTTGGCTGAAATACAGCAATTGCATTACATAATGCAAGTAAGTCTCTTGGCTTTTCCTGTCCAGTTTTTCACTATCCTTGGTCACAACAAATAGATGAGAACATGCAGGAGAAACCATTCCCAGGTAATTTTGTTTAGTTTAATGTATGTGCGTCAATTAGCGATTCTAAATGTAAGAACAGTGATGAGAACTACTATGTCTTAGCGATAGTGTAAAAGAATTATTTTAGTGATTACAATTTAAGTGTGAAGAGGTATTTTAACACGTTTAAACGTGAGGTTGATAGAGTAAAACCTCTTCTTTTGAATAATTGTCGTTAGTAAGTCAGGCTGACTATTAATTTGAAAAATTTACTTAAGTGATTTGTCTTGTTATGACGGATTTTAGTGCTATTCGGGTTCTTAATTTCTCAGGAATGGCCGAGTTGGAATGACCCAATTCTTGACCAAGTAATGAAAGTTTTCATTACTTAAGGGCTTTGTCAGGATGTCACTGACATTTTCTTCACTCTTTATATATGCAAACCTCATCACATGTTGATTATTGGAATCTATGTTGATGACTGCTTGATAATTGGAAAAGAATCAAGTGTTTCTAGTTTACTTGAAGAGTTTAAGAAGCATGCATTTAACCTGAAGATTGAGAAAAATGTGAAGGAGTATTTGAGTTGTTGCATTGTAGAAACGAAACAAGGAGGAAAGCTCACCATGATTCAACCACACTTGTTGACTCGTTTGACTCAAAAATTTGGAGAGGAAATCAAAGGAATGAGGAAGTATTTGACGCCAGGTACTCCAAGATTCAAAATTCTGAAGTCTACAAATGATATTGAAGTACTTGATAATGAACATCAGACAAAATATCGTTCTGGAGTGGGCATGTTGTTGTATTTGACCAAGTAATCACGTTCAGACATCAGTAATATTGTTCGGGAACTTTCAAAATGTATGGATTCCGCATCTTGGGGGTCTTATCACGAACTTTTACGTGTCATAAAATTTGTTGACGACACTAAATCATTTGGATTGAAGGTAAAACCAAGACTTAATGTTGATTTTGAGTGGAACCTAAAGATTTTTTGTGATAGTGGTTGGGCAGGAGACCCAGAGACAAGGATTAGCTTGTTGTTTATCTGTT
Source organism: Fragilaria radians (assembly GCA_900642245.1). Classification (NCBI taxonomy): domain Eukaryota; phylum Bacillariophyta; class Fragilariophyceae; order Fragilariales; family Fragilariaceae; genus Fragilaria; species Fragilaria radians. The sequence goes on along the minus strand of CAAAJI010000010.1, from coordinate 124,221 downwards.
GGACGTACCTGTTTGTTGGCGCTCAAAATCTCAAAAAGGTGTCACATTGTCAAGCACTGAAGCGGAATATGTAGCAATTTCCAAAGCTGTCAAGGAAATCAAGTCATTTATTACTTGTTGAGTGACTTTCATATCAAAGTCAAGCTTCCCCTTGTTATCAAGACTGATAACATTGGCGCAATGGTTATGTCAGAATATGCATCAACTGGCGTTCGTACAAGGCACTTGGACACTCGGTATCATTTTGTTCGTGAGTTTATCGAAGACGGTTTTATTAAAGTTGAATTTGTTCGGTCCGTTGAGAATGACGCAGACATTTTTACTAAGAACGTTAGCCATGATTTGTATGTGAAACACACAAAGAACTTTCTGGCTGATGCAGGAAACTTTAGTGCCGGTTGATCTTTCCAGGATAGGAAGGGTGTTGGATATATCCTTCAAGAACAACCGTTTTAGTTATATTTGTTTAGGGTTTATCCATTAGGGATATTTAAATTGAAGTACTGTGATGAGTGATCTTTTAGGTAAAAATCAATTTAGTAATTACAACTTTGAGAACTACATTACAAGAAATCCCTTTTCTCTGTTTAGCTCTTCCTTTTCTTCTCTTTGCAGGCTTTGGACTATTTCAACAGAGGCTGTTGGAATTTGCCTTTTAATGATTAATAAAGACTCTATTAGTAGACTTAGAATATTAGCTTCAAAATGAGACTGACATTTCCGTTTATAAACAATTCTGAAATACTAACTCTAACAAACTAACCGTTTGTCTTGAATTGGTAGTACACAACTGAGCCTTAGTAGTTAAAGGAAGTACAGCGTCAGTTGAATTTGAGTTGGTAGAAGACAACTACAGCCTGAGAAGTTAAGAAGTGCAGCTGTAGTTGAACTTGAGTTGGTAGAAGACAACCACTGCCTGAGATGGAAAGATAAAGTTGTTCTAAAATAAAATTAAGCTATACATTATTATTTTGTGTAAATTGTGAGCCTATAATTTAATTTACTATTATCTATCTTCGTGACAAAATGGATCGCTATAATTACCGTTGCGAACTCTTTTCTGAACCGTTAAGATGTGCCAAAGATATTCTAACATATATCTTAACTTCTCCAACATACCAAAGATTTAACAAGCAATGATCTTTTTTAGCGAGGTTTAGATATCCTTGATAAAAGCAAACTGTCAAAATAGCAATGAAGCGTATCTATAACGAATAAAACGGAATAATAGTTATAGTTCCAAAAATATCCTTCGGAATGTGGGACTTGAACCCACAGCATCGCGATTACTTGACAGTACGCAAACAGTCCGATTCCAATTGGTGACACTAAAATATATAAGCTATCACAATATCTTACTACTCCCCTAATATCTGACGGTACGTCTTATCACAAATAAACCTCCTCCTTCCTTGAACATGTAGCACGTAATTTTTTTTCAAATTTATTTTATTTATTTTTTCATATATTTATATCCTAATCACTAAAATATCCTAAATTGGAAATAAAACTTTCATTTTTTAATTTCGGGAACACGGAACAACCAATTCTTGACTAAATAATGAAATTTTTCATTACTTAAGGGCTTAGTCATGATGTCACTGACATTTTCATCACTCTTAACATAAGCAAACCTCATTACTTTCCCCCAGACCATTCTATCTACCCTGTTGAGGATCATCCTAATTGGAAAGC
>CAAAJI010000010.1:79814-97982 GCA_900642245.1 Fragilaria radians | reverse complement strand
CGGAAAATGCTCTGTACTTCAGGTCTGGCATCTCTTGTTGGTCGTCGAAAGAATATTTCTCAATTATATCTTCTGCCAAACGGAAGTATTCCGCGTCAAGTGCGCCTTGCAGTTGTAATACAGACTTCTCTATAAGTCGTAAGGAGTAGTCCAAGAATTTAGCATCAAGGCATGTCTTAAGCTGCTGCACTTTACCACATTTATTGGCCAAAAATGCAGATTCTTTTTCAATCAATTTTCTCGAACGCCTCTTAACATGCTGCTTCTCGGAATTGGGATGGAGAAGCTTCATCATCCAAACATCACAAGTTAACACGTCTTGCTTCCTTGAACTATTCGATTTCCTACTTGCGATCCGGAATACAAGGAAGACAACCATCGATGACATCTTAACAACGGTCATGAAGTACACTGTCATAGTTTCGTCAACAGTGCTTCCACAAGTCGATATGATTCTGCAGGTACCGATGGATTTCATTTCACGTTCCATTTCCTGTGAGAATTCCAACACTAAATCATTCGATAAAGCGGATGCCGATGGCAAAATATTAGTGGTTATGGTCCAAAGGTATGTCGTTTGATTTAATATTGTATCTCTAGTGACATTCAGGATGGAAGACTTTCCGGGTTGAAACCAAAAATGTTGCAAAATATCATAACTAAACCTAGTGAGTCCAAATCCTGATGACCAAGGAAGTCCAAACGATTCCGTGAACAATTTCTTAAATTGAAAAGTGTCTTCACTCTCCTCATTTATCTGTTCAGGTTTTTGACTCTGCATCGAGACATCGCCTACAACATCGACTTTTATTTTTCCAGCAGGGGAAGGTCTTGTCGGACCAACGTTAGTAGCTCTTGCTTTGGCTCTTGATGCTGCCACTGCTTGCATCGCAGCACCTTCAACGGATTTTCCGACTAATTTCGGACGTCGTATCGATGTGGGACGTCGAATTCGTTTTTGAGGACCCTGAGGCGCAGGAGCCGTAAGCGCAAGACTATTCTGTTGGGTTCTTCCATTGTCAAACTGTATTTTAGCTACCTCAACTCTGTCATTGTGCGAGCGTCGCCCAAGTGCTTCAACTGATTTTAGCGCAAATGGAGCCAAATCGCCGAGACATCGGCATTGGCTTGACCGCAACATCATTTCAGTCTTGGACACCTTCTGAGTCTCTAAGCCCTTTAAACTTGCAATGACCTTCGAAACCAGTCTCGGATCCCAATTATACATGATTAGAGATCTTTTGTTTCGTTGCACAGAGAGCACAAACGCGAAAGATCTAAGAAACGTCGAAGGTGACGTTTGTTTTATCTCAAGTAATCTTTGAGAGAAGGAAGATTTTCTCTTGTCACTACCAACATCTCCAATCATAACTTCTGAAAAAAGCATTGGATATTCTTCGTTTGATCTCTTCTTCCCAGAATAGGACTCCACGCAAAAGTAGCATAAATATTCAGGAGATTCAATGGGAGAGTCTCTAACAAATTTCTTATCATTTACGCGTATTTCATATTGTTGATCAGATTCCGGAGATTCAACGCTTTCCATAAATGTAGTGATTTCCGGATAATCCTTGTTTGAGGATCGAATGGTGATGATTTCTCTTAATAGCATAGAAACGGAAGAGGGCGTGTCCTGCCCCGTCACTAGATGCACCAATATTCCTTTTGTTAACATATCTATAGTATGAGATGCAACAGATGTTGATATAATTGATTCATGAAATTCAACACATTGGACTGCAGGATGGGGGAGTATATAGGAGAGTTGAAACATATCAATAAGCTCAGGTAGTCCAGGGATAAGTTTATCGATTTCAACGAGTCTTTTTTTCGTAGTATCTTGAAAAATGCATGTACTTGTGATACTTGAATTTACAAGCTTCGTTTGTGTCTTTTGAATGTGCCGTTCAATTGTCCAAGCCGCGACAACCTGATTCAATGTCAGGGTAATCCACTGTTTCAAAGCTTCTCTATTTTGAGGCGTTTGAAAAGTATCGATTATACGTAGATGCACAAGAAAATTTCCGGAACCATCAGCCTCCGTGAATGGAAGATCTACCTCCTTTACGCGAAGCATAGGCAATGGGACATCGAGACGCGTAGTAGAAGGATCAGGAGACACTCCTATGTTGAGAGCATCGATTACTGTATTGTCCAGACTTCTCAATGACAATTGAATGATAGCGATGCCTGTACCAGTTTGCTCAGATAAATCCTTCCCTTTTGATGTGAGAGTGCTCAAATTTTGATAATTTGGGTCTAGAGGGGATGGTGAGTTGTTGTAAAAGAAAACAAACTCATTTCGATCAAAACCAACTTTGTTAACGCTTTCAAATTCATCCTTGATCATGGAAGATTCATCACTAGCGTCAGAACCATCGATTTCATTTAGTCTGTGAAAATATGTAGAGCCACAGATATTTTGCCTAAAGTACATCAGAATAATAAGTGGATCATTGACAAGAGGAGGAAGCTTGAAGTTGATTTCATTTTTTCCATCATAATTGGGTGAAGTTTCATTCTCATCCTTAGACCAATGGTATTGAAAATTCTGAAGAAATTCAACGTCGGCTTTTTTCCAATTACGACGAGGGTTCTTGTTTAATACGGTTGACCAAGCCTCAACTGCCAAGAGCATGATTTTTTTCCGAAGAAGCCTTGTCAATTGCACTTTCACTGACGCCCCAGGATTTTGAACACCATGAACAAGGAGATTGATTTGCTTAGGATCCGTGTTCGAATCGCCTTCTTTTGCAGCGAGAGAGAAATAGAAAATGCACATTTCTTCATCAATGTAAACAAAAGTAAACCCTCGATTGGACACTGCAAAGCTATGTAGGGTCGAAGACAACGAAGCCATGACCTTAACCGTTGAGCACAGGTAATATAACTCAAAATGTTCTTCAAAAACGACAGGGCATGCAAAATGACCATCTTGAAAAGGCCCTTCTGTTATTTTCAGTGGTTGTGCAGGAAGTAGATACGAACTTGCACTACGCGTCCTATGCAATTTTTGCAGCAGTAAAAGTTGGTTAGTCCGATGACAAATGGAATCGACGAAGCGTTGTAAGGAGGTTAGAATATTGGTAGCTTCTACTATGCCATCAGGATGGTATACCTCATAAGTTATAATACCCAATGACTGTTGAATTGTGATAAAGCTCCAATGCTTAAGCCCGAAGCCTTCTTCTGCCTCTTCAACGACGCAATAACTATCATTTTTAGTCAGGCGAATCTTCATGAATGAATTATCATGAAGCTCCTGAAAAAGAAGCTTAAAACTAGACTTGATTTCAGATTCACAACCGGCTTGATTAGATGCATGAATAATTTTGTCCAATTTGGCAATATAAAAGTTAATTTCTTTCACCGAAATTGATACGTTTCTGGCTTTTCGCAAACACCGCCTGACCTCCTTTAACTCCGCATCAGTTATTGAATCTCCATACGCGCGCATTCTTTCCAATTTTTGCTCTGCAACGTAAGATATTAATGCTCCTTCAACTTCACAAGAAATTACTGTGTGAAGTTGAGGAAAATCGATTGCCTTTATCTTGCCTGTGTTCATCGACTTGAAAACAGACATGTGTACAGCCAAGCTAGCTTCATGCTTAATGAACGACAAGTTATGATGATGGATATCTTTGCCATCAAGTGTGAATTTGACAAAAACCGGAGCCAAAGATTGGTAAACTTTATTTCCCAACCCCCTTGACGATGAAGTTGCTTCATTTCTGTCATCGTTTCCTTCAGAAAATTCAGACGAGAGCTCGTCATCGAGCGAATTATCACCATCGGATTCCTCTACAGTGATGTCGAGTTTATCATTCTCAGGTTCTAAAATGTCACAGGTTTTCCCGCTGTAAAACATAAACCACTCATGACCAGGAACAGGAGTGAATAGGGTTAGGATGGTTCTCATAAGTTTCGATTGTTGAGCTGCCACATCTACAGATAAGCCTTCAGGGTTAATTACAACCTCTGGCCCTTTCTTGAATTGGCACATTTCCATAACAAGATCAAAATCCGCCTTTGAAAAGGTCGCCGTAATTTGGGGTGCATTTCTTAAAGCAAGGTAAGCAGCTTCGGCATAGTTCTCTTTGTGGACGGTTTCCAAGCAATTTGCGAATCTTTCGACAGCCCAGTATTCATTCATATGGCCCTGCGATGACTCTTCATCATCAGGAATACTTTCGTTCCGGACACAATAAAGGTCACTAATTCCAAATGTGAAGAAGTTAAGTTCACGCGATACGTACGCCAATGCACCCTCTCCTTGCAGCTTTTCCGTCAGAGGAAGGTGCATGAAGCTCAGGGTTTGATGATCAAATTTTGCTAAAAACCAATGACCTTGACCCTGACCACCCACAAAGATTAAAGGGTCAATATTTAGCTTAACAATATCACCTTTTGAGTGACTGGAAAGAATGAGTTTGACAGTTTGACGTTCCAATTCAATATTTGCCTCCGGGAAGTCTCGGAAAAATCGTAATGGACGCGAATTCCCGTACGAATACGCCAGGAGACGCTCAACGTCTTCTTTCAATTGATGTTCGGATGAATGTTGCATTCTTGAGCCAGAAAAAAGAGCAAGAAGTTTCGTTCTACTGCGCAAAGCCACACTACACTCTTGATCCCGTCGTTTAACTCTCATAAAAAGCCTACTCGCGAGGGTCAGTTTTTCATTTACACCCTTCTCAACGTCTGTGGCAAACGTGCCAACGTCCTTTTCGACATGCATACTAATTACAGGCAGTTGATCTTCACCCCTCAATTCAATTTGATACTCAACCAAGTGAACGTCATCAATCGGATTTTCAGTGGATTTTCCTGTTTCAACTGATACGTCCTTAGCAAAAAATGCAAAGTTGTCAGTAAGGTGCAGCAATCTGAATTTATCGATTTCAATCCGACGTCGTATCAAAAGATCCATTAACTCTGGGTCCCTCACTGGTCTCCACTCCTCGCGGTCAAAATGGTTCACTAAGAAATGATTTCTCCATGCATGATGCGAGGCCTTATGGTATGAAACAGGAACCCCGACAAGGCAATCGTACATGCTTTTGACAAGTACTGTCACATCTCGAAGTTGGTAAAGGAGGCCTTTGAGATCGGCAACGACCTGGAGACGGTATATTAAATCGCAGCCTCCAATAGTATTGACACTAATCCTGAATAGCCTTGACGCTATAGGTGATTGAGAGACTTCCACGATACAGTAGGCAGTCAAGGAATTTGACGCAAATATCGGTTTCACATATTTGCGTTTGTCATCGATTACTCGAGTGGACCAATTGGCCAAGGCATCAAAAAACTCTTGCTCTCCATTTGTCTTCATCATCTCACTCCATGGAACATGTTCTTGATGAGCAAAGGGTGAATTACCAGTACAGAGGATATCGAAACGATCAACCCGAAAATTACGCATGAGTTGAAGGCTGCTTAAAGACCCTAGTCGACGAACGATTGGAGATGATTCGGATAGCACCTTGTCACCCCAGACAACAGGACATAAGAAGGAAAGCTGTAAATCTTCGCGTCGCAGCCAGACACACACTACTTTCACGATTGTGGATGCATTTTTGTATCGGCCAGATGTATAGGCAGAAAACTCTGCTTTCATTTTTTGCAATAAATCGGGGTAACCTGATACCTCTACCTTTACATGCGCTACTCCAATTAAAGGGTTGGAAGAAGCTTTGTATTGTAACTCGTAATGAATTGTTGTTCCTTGCTCAATCGTCAGAGCCAGTTGAATGGATGTTAATTCTGAATCCTGTGAGGGAGTCCTTAGTCTCTCAGGTCGATATCCTTCCTTAATCCGTGCCACTAGTAAGCCCTTGATGTGAACTGGATTTACGACATAGGTGGAAAACGTTGCACGTTGAAGAGATTGTCGGATCTCTAAATTTTTAGTACTTGTGGTGACTTCGGGTGATCCCAAACCTGCAGAAACCGAAGTAATAGAGATAGAGCGACCATCTGCCGATTCCTGAGTCGAAAGGTCTCTTCGAAATGGACGCGAAAAGTTCATCCGATGCAAGATGTATTCAGGAGGAACTAAATATCCTGCTGGATAACCCGTACTGGATCGAATTGCTCGTCCCATTGACTGCGTCAAAGAAGATATACAACATAAAACATACCATTGTACCGCATTAGGTCGAAAGGCTCGCCGTTTGATTGAAAGATAGTGATCAGCAGCTAAGAGAGATTCACTTGGAACTTGTCCGACTGTTGTATTCGAAGCTATGTTAAGGAGCTCTTCCGTGAAGAAGCTTCCTCCAGTGGCTCTCGCGATTGAAAACAACGATTCGGAATCATCCGACATGTGGAGAGGAAACGCTGAAGGTTCTGTCGCACCAAATGCCATCAATGCTAAAGTAGAATCATTTTGCTTTGTTAGAGAATCTTGATGGAAACGACGGTGAGACATCGATGAAAGATCCAGAATGTGAATGGGGACGTCCAAACGTTCCTCGTAGGTAAATAGGTGTAATATTTCTTCGCACGATACAGATCTACAATCTGTAGCCAAGACGATACAAGGACGAGCTTTAGATGGTAGAAAGTCCAGTGCGACATCTCCTGCATCCAATATATCGCGCAGCGAAGAGGTATATTTATGAGTTGCCCAAGACTGATATCCAAGAAGTCCCACACCTGCAGAATTAAGGCGATGCGCAATATTGGATTCAACATGAGATAGTGCCCATTCTCTTACTTTTTCTACTAGAATGTTTGCATCTTGTTTGTTATTGATTCGGAAATCTCGCACGAGAATAGATGTGTTGTTCTCGTCCTTTTTACCTCCATGTGGATAAACTGCTAATACGGTAACTGCAAGAGTAGACCTCCAATCTTCTGCTTTATCACGAGTAATCAAGGATGTTGGAATTGGCTCTGATAATGCTGCGAAGAACTTTTGAACCATACCGGGAAACCTATCCATGGCACAAATATGTTCATCGATAGCGGATACACCAAACGCAGATACAAGCGTTGGAGAAGCATCTAAGATAAGAGCAATTCGAGTCATTTCATAAGTGTAGGATACACGTGTTGAAGTCGTTAATCGTACCGGTAGATTAGGCGGTCGATGATACGGCTTTTGTGGATTAATTCTAGCATGCTGTGCTTGAAGATTGAATTCTCGAACCGAATTTCTTAACACTCTACGCTGATATTTGCCCAGCTCTTTCCATGGTACAACTAGAACACATTCTAATAGAGATAATACCCCACATACGGAACTATATGTTGCCTGTCCTTCCTCCAATTCCTTTGCAATTAGCTCATTATTTGTTTTTGCCTTCTCTAAAAGATCCCAGTGGTAGCCAACTCTTTCAGCGAGACCAAAATTTTTCCAATCAGAGAGTAAAAGCGTTATCTGGAAAGCATCCCCTAATATACTGCTATGTGCACCTGATGTTGGACTTGGTGATTTTGGTAAAGATATTGTGCCCGCCATCATCTAATGAACTTGGCACAATACGGAGTGGGGGTACCTTTACCAAGTTATCCTTAATCTTACCAAATAACCTAGGGTCCGAAACATGGGATAAAAAACGGACAATACTAGTAGTACTAGTATCAGTAGATGTTGAGGACAAACAAACGATTGGAATCATGACATCTAACGATGGTTCAACGACAAGAATGATTGAAAAAGTGAAAGCCCTTGTAGAAATTGCAAAGGATGCATGTCATCGTCCTCTGTTTATGGAAATATCAGATTGTGTTGGAGGAATATCAGAACAAGCGCAACATTATCTTTTGAAGAAACGAGAAAACTCAAATGAGAGAAGAACATGGAACGAAGTGAGATTACCCCTATCTCTGTGTCTTGATTGTGTTGATCAAATCTATTTCTTCTCTAACTTTTTGTGCTATTCTGGACCATCCTATCAAAATCTAGGTCTTGGCCGACGCTTCTGACTTATTTCCCTACATGACTTCCAACGATCATGGACTTTTCTCAAAATGTGCAGCAATTTATTTATTGGCTTATTTCAACCCATATTCTACCGGCTTTGATTACTTAGCATCAAGTTCGATGACTTCAAATCCTCGCGATGAATTCTGGGACATGGATATTGAACAACGTCTTGAAAATTCATCCCGATACTTCCAAGCCAATTCGTTGGGTCAATTTTACGTCTGCTCGGATGGAAACCGGGAACGAGCGTTCCGGACTTTTTTAGAAGAAGGACTTGCTCCTTTTATGAGTGGTCGACCTGCCCATATTCATCAAACCGATGTCTTACATTTAATCGCAATGGCGATTTCCCCTCACGTAACGACAGAAGCTATCGATTTTGTTGTGGCTCCATTGGAAGAGAGTCAAACTCCCTCTTGGATAAAAACTAGACGTCTCATGAGATCCTTGCACCCACCATCCTTTGTACTGAGTTATGGGCATAGAATTCTTATGGTAAAACTGCTTGCTAATAGTATCCTTATTCCTTGCACCGAAGGACCTCAAGAAATTGCTGGTTTTGTTCCTCATTTACTTGCATCACTTCATACATTTGCTGCGCATATGGCTATATCAGTGGCTGATTCTCACCTTGCTCATCAAGGGATGTTACGAATAGCCACACAGACAGGGCAAGAATGGATTGTTCGAGAAGTATTTTACCTAATTTTGGCTCAGACAATTGAAGATAGGAATCAGTGTCATTGTCCATCATTTTGCATTCACGCAGCCAGAGGTAAACTTCTCAGAGACTGTATTGTGACATTTAATGTAGCTCGGCATTACGCAGATCCAACCTTCACCACTCAAGCATTCGTCGCACTTCATGGATCAATTGAAGAACAAATCGAACCATGGTTAAATGGCAGTACCATTCAACCACAAGTCGGCTGCCTTTTAAGCTCCCTTTTGCTTGCTGCAGAATCTCTCTTTTACTTTCTTTTGGAGCAAGATCCTGATGTTCATAAGGCTGCCTTATTAGAGTTGATTGTTCCACTACTCCATCATCCACATTCGTCAGTACGTCAAAATGCTTCTTCACTTTTAAGTACTGCCTTTTCGTTCATCTCTTCATGCGAAAAAATGCAGCTGCTACCATGTGTTTCGCAAAGTTTAAAACTTGCTTGGAGTCAACAATTCGTTAGTCAGAAAAGTGTACCATCAGAACTTGGTATCAACCACATCGCAACCATCTCTGCTCAGCTCTCCAATGGCTTTGCTTTCTCCATGCTGACTTACCTATTCGAGATGCGCGAAAAAGATTATATGGAACTAGGTGAAGATAATGATGACCAAAGGGCTGAAAGTACAGCTAGGATCATATCTCGAATCTCCTGTGCGAATCCTATTGCTGGGTTTCAGCAGACAAATTCCATCGTAAAACTCCTGGAAAAAGAATCCAATATGGTTGCAAGAGGTCACTTAGTTGCCGCTTTACTAGCTTCTCGACAAGCCTTCGCGTTTGGAAAGGACATTAAGGCCACAACAGTGGCTGTTCATAACTACCTTCGTGATATTCAACAACACAAATGGAAACAGTTCCTTTTGGCTCGTCATGCTTTTATTACTGGAAATTTTGCTGTTTCGAGCTCTATTTACCGCAATATACTCCCTCATACAATCAGCAAAGATTCATATTTATTTGTGTCTGCTCTTTTGAAAATTGCCGATGGCGAATGTAATCTCCTTGAGAACGGAGCCAAAGGTATACCATTAGCCTCTAAGTTGATCCAGACAGCAATTCCGTTTCTAGAGACTTTGGAAAGAGAAAGAGAATGCAGCATGGAATTTCAGATTCAGTTTCTTCGTCTACGCCTTGATTTTCTAGACTTATCGGCTGCAACCAGATTGTTTTGCAAGGAAATACGCTTGGGAGGAACAGTCCCTAAGGATAATAATCGCGTCGGACTTCATCTGCTGAATTCACTAAAGTTATGGAAAGCCCTTGCATCACGTTTCCATAGGCTCTATCGACGATATGGGATACTATTGTGTTTTCATTCAAGGGCGGCGATTCGATCTGGGTTTGCGATTTGTCAACAAATTGCGGAGGCCGCTCCAGTCATTTTGAGTGAGATTATTGGTAATAAATTCAAAACGGAAAAGGAACAATCGGGACCAAAAGGTAACCAGATGCATCCAACAATCAGATTATTGAAGCGAATAAACGGAACAGTCCTTCCAACCTTGGATAAATCAGTGGAACCTTCTGTTCGTGCTACTCTCCTAACAGAGCTTTTAGAAGGTATTCATAAATCACCTTTTCCTTTTCCCAAATGCTTTATGAGTTCAAGGCCTATACCAAAAGCAAATATTCGAATTTCACTTGATCCCTCACAACCTGTTAAAGCATTAAATCAAGAGGATTTACTTGTGGACGGTAATTTGATCGACTCCGCTCACATTTATCCAGGTACCCAGTTGTCAATTGTTGCAAGTGGATCTGTCCCAAAAGACATGTTTGATCGGAATCCTTATACTCCCTCACAATTGCTACTATGGAGCTATGTTTGTGCTTTATCATCAAATCAAGAGGATACTATTGTAGATGAATATGAGAATGCCCAAATAGAAATACCGGAAAATTATAAATCCTCAGGCGACAACAGACGAATGCCAACAGTGTTGGGACCCTTCGAAGTTCAACAACTTTCGACATCGCTCAAGTTTGTTACGTTCGTTGAACTTCCTGAAATGTACTGCACAGGGCTTTTCCGTTTGGATTTTCGCTTGGGGTATCGAGATGTCGGTTGTGGAGAGTGGGATTTACCACAGAATAATCATGGAAGTTCGCTCCTTATACGTATCTCAAAAAGTGCTGAACCTCTGTTGTAGGGTTGATTATTTCTGCCTAGGCTGCTATACAACAACTCGCTTAGGCAAAGTTGTCGAGACAGGTAACGCAGTATCTAAAGTACTATACCATAATGAGAGCATTGGGTTTCACCTCTTTATTTGCTGCAATTATATCATTACCTGGTATGTTATGACATAAAGATTCTTTCCGTCATCTTAAACATCAAACAGCAAAGCTTTACTTGCTTCCAAAGTTTGTACAATTCAAATGCCTTCCCATGTCAAACTATGCCAAACTCATTGATCAAAAAGTACTTTGAAGGATGCTTGAAAATAATTAAGCAAGCATAAAAGCTTACTACAATGGGGATGTGTAGTAAAATATTATAGCAAATAGAATGATAGCAATAAAGGAACAGGAACTTTTTAAGAGCAATAAAGTCGAAACGACTCGTAAGGAAGTAATTATTGTTGACCAGTGCAAAATCACTCAAAATTGAAGATTAAGGAAACGTATCAAAGAAATTTCGTTTCCATCTTTCATTAACTTTTCTAAAGTGCCTGTAGAATGACCTTTACTAAGTTCAAACTAAATTGTTTATCAGGTCTGAAAATTGTACATCTGAATCAAAAGGTACCTGCCTATTTTTATGGATAGAATCTGAGGCAGACCGGCCAAAACTTCTATGGAGAGGGCTGTACCAATCAGGAAAGAGTTGGGTCATACAAATTACTTGAGTTAGGCAACTCCAATTAGGGACGCATTTAGATGCATAGACAGAAAGTAGACTTTAAGGAGATCAGAATAATGTACCGCAAGTAAAGTTTTCAAAACCAATGCTGGGCTTCCACCGCATAATCTGTAGGTAAAATCTGGAAATTTGATAGGAATCTATCTCAAAGCATCCAGCTGTTTATAAAATGAAAGGAGAATGGATACCAGAAACATTCTAGGAGCATGAGCCAACGATGCAGGAGTTGAAGTACTGAAACTCGGAAACACCTTTTATAGCCATCATCTAGAACCACCATTTTCACTTTAAAGGCGTTAAATCCCATTTACAGGAGTATTTACAATGACTATTATCATGCCAGACACTTGATCCCTCGATATTGCAGCTACATATTTGAATAGTCAGATGGACAGCTGCTTTATCTTACATTGTCAAGAAGAAATTCGAGAAAGTTGCAAAAAGATGAGTATATTTTGGACATTACAGTCTGTGTAAATCCTATTTGCTGTTTCGGTTTTTATGGGTTACCATTGAAATAAAACTTTATAACAAATCTTCTATTAACTCTTGGCAACTAACTTTATATAATCTGCATAGCAACGTGGGAACTACCAGCTATTACAAAATATTATGTAAAGGGATAATCACAACTAATTATTATTAATAAATAGTATCAAATGCCACTGATTTAGAAATCAACATAAATCATAGACTTTTCAACTCAACTATCAAAAGTCAAAACATAAATGTCCTTGGATGTATCCCAAATACCACATTCCACTTACTCAATTTGTATATTAATCATGTTTTGTTTCCTATTCCATCATCTTCTCTCTCGCAGAGAAAATATAGTCCGCATACCTCATAGTAGTTCCTCTCTCATTAACACAGTTTCCCGATTTTTGAATTCTTAAACGATAGATACTCTCTTATATATAGTCAGTCTCAAGACTCTTTTTTACACACCCACACACACTCCTCATACTTTTCTGCTTTTTGCAACGCTTTGACTTGCCAACAAACATTTCCAAACTTTAATCAGGCAAAAACATCTTTCATTCATCACAATCTTTGGTAGGATTAATGCTGTGCTGGTTCATTGCACTTTTCAAACTTTCCTAACCTGAATCGTAAATGTACATAGAGGAAATCCCTCCCGTAAATTAATCAGAAGCATCATTTACAGTGCCAAGTGGTCCCCAAAATCCTGCCAGCATTGTCTTCTGTATGAATGGATCGTGCCAAGGGGCCAGCGGCTGCATTGCTAACTCGGGTTTAGCTTGAAAGTCCCATGGGGTTCCCATGAATCTTTGTTTGCCGAATCCGTCACCATGTAACCCGCCTCCAACCGCTTGACCATTGATACCGCCGTATGCTAGTCCTAGATTGTATATACTGGAATTCCGATTGAAAAAATCGACAAAACATTCAACGGTGTGCGCCGAGACAGAGAACTCTTGGATGTAACATCCAATGTTGAGATTGAATCTTGTTTTATAGTCAGCGATTGATGCCATGCACACTCGTCCATCTACTGGTGACACCTTCGAGTCTGAAGTTGTGGCGAATTCACTGAAGACAACCTCATCATTGTATTCATCTAGACCGCAAACAAGTGCATGCATGGGGTCCTGATCGGTAGCGATAAGTGAAGCAGCATTAAAGAATACAGAATCCCCTTCCAGAATATCTCCGGCATGGCAAGCTTTCTGAAGATCACCAGCAGAGTGGAACATTCGATATTGTTTGATTGGTGCAGAAACTAGACTTGCGACGGAACGAAGCTCTTCACTGTCGAAAGATGCTATGCTCTCAACATAAACATCATTATCTCGCATGTAGTCGACAAGTCTAGCCCAAACTCTGGAAGGTATCCTCCTAGATCTGAGGTTCAAGACAACCCGAAGTGGACCACCTAGTAAGCCCGATATATACTTTGCACTCTCACCAAAGGAATTGTTTGCAGCTTCTGTTTGTCTAGAGTTTTGATCATCAAAACCAAGACAAAGCAACATTCCGTTCGTTGGCTTTAGTTCCGTTGAAGCTTCATCAGAAGAGTCTTGAGCCAATTTAAATACGCTTGGCATTGCCACCGTTCCATTTTTTTCTTGACTACCTAAGTAAAGTGCGGCAGCCAGCGTCGCAAGCCACTTTGTCACAAACATACTAGTTCTGGCAGACTTTGGCTCCTGTACAGAGTGAATATTTGAGGGTGATTTTGAAATGTACTTTCTTGTAGTTGTTGCAGGCTTGAACTGGCCACTACGGTTGTGGTCCATTTCCTCAACTATGCTAGCAAACGTATAGGCTCTATTGAATCCTAATGCCTCAAGAAGCAATTGAGTGGTTGAGCCGTGAGATAAGACTAGTCTCTTAACCAAACGAGATAATTGAATCTTGACATCGCTTTCGATTTGATTCTTTTCTCCTATAGTAACAGCAAGCTCTTTCTTCACTAAAAAGTCATTCAAACTAGATGCAATCGTAGGGTCAAGAAAGACGTTCCACTCGAGTGGAGGAATAGATTGTGCAACAACAGGCTTTGCTGGAACCGCGCCTTTCTTAAAAGGATCGATGTGGGTAACCTTGTTGGAGGCCATTGGAGTCGACATTACACTCAATGCCGGTTCACTCCCACTGATACCACCGTAGGCGTTGGAGAGTATGCCGAATGCGGCTACGACAGGATTATTCTCTGCCCATTTCATCATTCGGACAATTTTGTTAGAACCAAAACCATCATCTTCCTTCATTTGTTCTACTGCCCTGGCATGAGACATTGGCAAAAGCTTTCTCAGAATTCGTTTCCACTTTAGATCATGAATGATGAACGGAGCAGCAGCTGCGAAGCTTCCCCGAATGAAAGGTATGTTTTCCAGTCCGTTGACTTTAATAATGCTATTTGGCTGCTGAACCAATAAGCTTCCGCATGTTGACGCAGAAGAAACCGCTGCAGGATCGATAAAAATCATGGGACTTATTAAGGGTAACATATCCTGGCTTGATATTACCCGCAAGTCAAGTGCAAGACTTTTCTTAAAATCCTCTCTATCAATCTTGCTTGCCTTGACTTTTAATTCCTTTTTTGTAAGTTGAGATTTTCGATTGAGCTCCAAATTGCTCTGCTCCAAGGCTTTACCGATGTTTTCTAAGGCCTGAAGTGTTAGTTTTACTTCAATATCGTCTCCAGGCAAAGCATCCTCGATATCTCGATGAGGTGAATTTCCAGACGATGATCTTTCTCGATTAGCTTCTTCATCAACATCTGTTCCATGAGAATTTGACGCGAAGCTTGAGTTGCATTCATTACTTTTTTGTAGCGATATTTCTTGAGGCTTGTTTGACATATCGGATGTAAGACACTCTGTGATATTTTTGTTAACTTGAAAACAACCCTCGGATGTTGGACTTTCAATGCTATCTTTGTTACCTTGAATGCATACCTCGTCTTTATTCTCTTCAAGAGAATGAGAAGCATTTTCTTGATGATGATTTTCATTGCTTAGAATTTCGGGGTTTTGTTGAAGTATAACCATGTCCTTAGTTTGCGGTATGTCTGATGTGCATTGATGAATAGTACAGTCTTCTTGCGGCCTGAAGGATGCACTGTCAATATTTTGTATAGAAGATGATTTAGTGAGTTCAAGTCGGGTCGAAAATGTTACTTCTCCTTCAAATTGGGATGTAGCAGTAGTTGCGGCTTCTTCAGGTTGTGAGAAATCGTTCTCCAAAGAAACCGCGGTGTCCATATTTGGATAATCGCTATGAAAATCAAGTGATTTTGAATCAATCTTTTCCATCTCGATAGACTCTTCGATTTCTTCGTCTTCTGCGCATTTGATATCAACGTGTGACCCATCGTTACTAGGAATTGAGATTTGTTTAGAGTCGTTATTTGCCTTCTCTTTCTCAACTTCGTGCTGGGGGTCTAGCTTGAGCGGTAAGTCACGATGCACTTCACTGTCACCCCAATCCTCCGTATCATTTCGAATTTGCTGACATGTCATATTGCAATTTTGATATAATGAGTCCATGTTTGCCATACTTTTCGAGTCATTATCGGAAGTGGCAGAGGATTCCACATAAGAGGTTGCACCCTCCTCTATATTTGAGACACTTCCTTGCTCAGCATCAGATTCAACTGTAATAAAGTTCTCCTTGAGACGGAGAAACACTTTTTGGTTGTGAGTAAATCCAGTTAGCCCGACATCGTCGGAATCCTGCGAAATGGAGTTTACATCAGAGGTATGATAGGAACCTTCGCAAGACTGGATGATGGAATTCGAGTCGTTAACATCATCCTGACTTAGAGTCGTCGTACATTGAGTTGAAGGACTATCGTATGATAAATTTGAAATTGATAAATTAGGAAGCGGCGTACAGCATCTTGTAATCTTCGATAGAGAATCTGAGTAGTAATCTATTAGATTGACTCTATCGATATTACTTCGTGACCGTGTGTCACGACTATCAATTCGAATCACAACATTTCGTCTCAGATTTCTTGTTCTCTCCACTTGTTGCAAACTTTGAGGACTCATCGTATCACGCAGTTCTTCAAGGATGACGGTAGAGCTATCATGATTCACATCATTGCTTGTCTCCATTTCGTAGTGATATCTTGATCAGTGATTTTGAGCACTTATGTGTTTGGTGTCTTGAAGTTTTGTTGCGAGTGTCGAAGGTGCTCGAAGAGAAAAGATACATGGTTCAGCGAGGTCACAGCGATTCGGAATGTGATCAAGATATTTAAAATCTGTTTAAAAAGGCATTATTTCTGGTATAGATTATCCTAAAGCCGTTATCAAAGCGAACACCAATCCCTATAATTTCATAGAGAAAGTTTCAATATAGATTAATCAGCAATTTTTCAGCATTATTAAGGCTATGGCTTCTTCGCCTTATCAAATTATTTTGTTCCGTTACACGAAAAAAAACTAACTGAAAGATTCCTCAAAACTTGTTTCAATATTTTGGCCTTTCAAACTTCTGTTCCCTAAAAATAAATAATCACTCTATGCTCTGGCCGTTTGCTTTCTCGACGTTTCGTATCTTATCACAAATGTATCTCTTCTTCTTGAGTTGCCATCCAGCTGAATGGTAAACAACTGCGTTTTGGACTCCTGATCAATGCCTATACTAAATGTTGTTACTGCTATTGCTACATTTCCAAATTTCTCCTTTTATCTCAAGCATGATTCAAACTTTCCTGTGAATAGACATATTTACATTATAATTGATACATAAACCACTGAGTTTGCCTGAATCAGGTGTCTTCCTTGCCATTGCGTTTTCCAAGCTAGTCATTTCAACATCGTGCACGGACGTTGCTGATTGAAGATGCTATTTTGCAGAGATATTCTAAAATATTCAAAAAATATCATTTGAATTGGAATTTAGACATGCGTTTCACCTAATCATGAATATTATAATGTACTACATTTTTTTCATAAAATAAAATTATTGTCAAATCAAAGGTGCAAAATGGGAGTTGAAGAGACAGTTAATAGTTACTGCTCAATTAGGTAATGTAAAAGGAAAGTAATACTTTGTTTCCATATTTGCTTTTATAGGAGGTATTTAACATCTGCAAAAAGACTATATGCAAAGATTGATGATGGCTACTAATGTATGATAACTTCTTACATAGCTTAGTATAATCTGTTCTCTTCTTCTTCAAAGGCTAAAATTCCTTGCAATCATCAGCAAAAAAAGCCCAGAACTTGGATCCTTCATAGCTGTCAACTTAAATTGAGCTTACATATAATCATACCTCGTCTCTCCTGAAATCTTCATTCTTTTTTTCCATTTCCACAGGATTGTAAGACGCTTCCAATCATGTGACTTATCTGTTACCCTCAAAGCATCTTCTCCACACATCTCGCCTATAGCTCGAAATAACTCTCATATTTGAATCTTGTCGATATGATGCAATTCTTGTTCTTGCCACAATTTACCAAGTTAACTGCAACTTAACCTTGCATTGGCAATGCAGATTCTGTCTCTAGTAAGCTATTGTGTAAGTTATCCTCAGCCTTAGTTAGGATATGAACGGAGGGTTTGGATGCTTGTCATTCGATTTTCTAAACTAAAGACTCTAACAAGGAGTAAAGCTCACCAAACGAGGTGTCCCATCAAGAGAAGATTTTCAGAATGTCTTCCGTATATCCTACGAGAAATAGTACTGCTGTATACTTATTATTCATTTTTATGTGGCGTATTTTGAATGGAGAATTCACAGGACAAGGTAGAATCTAGGAAATTACACAATTAAATTTGAATATTAATTTAGAGCCAATTTATCAAACTTGACTCTGTCAATTTTTTTCAGTCGCTTCCAAAATTCTCTTGCACTCCAAATAAGACTTACGAATTTTAGAAGTGAGGGATATCTGCTTAGATCATTATTGTCATAGTTTTACTCTATCTCACTACCAGCAACATAAGCACATTGACTGAGATTCAATATAAATGCAAAGACTGCTGAATAGGTACTTATTAATCAGTCCACAGTCCACAGTCCACAGTCCACAGTCCACAGTCCACAGTCCACAGTCCACGAATTACTTTCATTTTTATTGCGCTAGTTTAATTTCCTTATATTCTTCACCAGCAGTACAGAGTAAATCATTTTTGACCTACCTTGGCTAGGATCAAGAA
>CAAAJI010000010.1:29773-74945 GCA_900642245.1 Fragilaria radians | reverse complement strand
AGACAAGACTAACAGAACAACAATAAAATAGGTTATATTTTATCTGTGTCTACATTCTATATCTCACCGTAGAGCAATTTTATTCCTCTTTTTAAGGTATACCACATGTATCACTAGTGACACATCATTGTTCATGTCATCAATATTGATTTTTGTAATGCTTGATGATTCATGAGTAATCAAACTTCCAATTGAATGTAAAAAAGCAGTTATACTTTGTTGCAAGGTGCAACTAACATCTAGGATAGAGATTTTGCGTTTAATTTAGCCTTGGTTGCTCTACTTGAGGTTTATTAAGGGTTAGTGGTAATGATAATCCTTACAGCTTCGTGAATTTCAATTCTAGGCTTTCACTTTAATGCTTTGACATCAAAAAATTACCTCTGAATAATTGAAGCGTATAGAATCTAAGTAAAAACTTCAAAGGAAGTTAGTCAGACGTGTAAGATGCTCATCTCAAGCCTCTTTTCTTTGCATCGTTGTTGCCTGATACAACGTTTGTCTTGTCTCCATTTTTGCCAAATTATCCTTGCAAATTCTTGAAAGGAACTAGAAGGTTACCAGAAGGATTGAGGTTTTGCGCGGAATCGTGAGGTATAAAGCGTACCGAAGGAAAATCAACCAAAAGGTCCTCTTCGTCAGTGTAAAAATCAACCATCATTTCAGTTTTTTCGCTATCATCGTCACAATGAATGCCGGAACTAAGCAGACTGTCTTGTTCGTCAGTACCATCATGCAATGATATTACTCTACGTTCGTTCTCATTATTTACAGCCTCTCTAGAGTCAATGTGAGTTTTTAAGTAATCATTGTTGATCTTCGACTTTTTTAGATTTGCAGTTGAATTGTCACATCTATAACGAGCGAGTTGAGATAGCTCAGATCTAATGTATCCCGTCACGGAAAAATCTGGATTTGAAGATCCGTGTGTTGTGTTTGTGACATGAGAAGAACAGTCGGGTTTTGAATGTGAAAAGATATAATCTGTTGAAGTGTCAGAAAGATCGACATGATCCTGAAAGCTATGACATAGCTCTAATTCCTCTTTGCTCTCGCGAAGTGATTCAATGTATATATCTTCGATCATCTTGGCAACTCGAACTTTCTCTTTAATTTCTTTGATTTTCAAAGATAATTGAAGGTGCTGTAGAATCCTTTTGTTGCTCAGCAGCATTAAACGTTGATCCTTCTCGTAATTTGATCTCGAAGATATCTCGGCCTCTTCATGATTCACTGAAAAATTTTGGCAACTTCGTGAATTCTCTTCAATGACACTACAGCTAAGATGCGAATCAACTTTCTTCTCCATACGTGAGGAGTGCATTTCTTTTCTTTCTGGAGTAGCCTTTCTTAAAATTAGACTTGGTTAAAATATTTATGGAAAACTTTTTGCGCCGAGTTGTGTGATAAAAAAGCCGCTGTACGATTCGTATTTTCAGATCATGTCGAAGACGGTAAATCACTTAAATTATCTTCCTTCAAGTTCAATACTGTGCCAACGATTATAGATGACCTCGCTGTGTTTAAAGCCTTTAAATTGAGAATACACATATTCATATTCTACATTTTAGTTATAGACATCGGAATTTCCAGTGGAGTCATGTCATTGGCGGTTAAGCTGACCAATAATTAGGTACAATCAAGTTGAAGTTTTCCTAAATTTCAGAATTGTTATGTAGTTAAAAAATCCCATTCCTCATTACGGAAAGCATTTAACAAATTAAGTGTATCTCAATACCGAATCAAGTTGTCCTATTTCATGGCTACGACTTGAAAATCTATTCCAAACCATATGAGATCCCGAATTACGCTTCTCATTGGCCTGCCCATTTTGAAAATTTAGTCCAAATCATGCGAGATCACACTCCTGTGCCTCTGTGATATTTCCATTGCAGAGGCATCCATGTTGATGTTCATAATCTCATCTCTTTTTTTGTAGACAATGTTCCCTGTAAAGGCTTCGTAAAAAGCTGCCACCATCTTAGCTGTATGCAGTATGCAATCTGGGCTACTTTCCTGTCAATGCAACCCTTAACAAAAAAGTACATTTTGTCAATATGGCGCATCCTCATAGAGCTTGATCCTCTGCCATTATTCTCTATAAAACAGCAATTTTATTATTCTGGCTGTCAACCTGCCAATTTATTGTGCACTGCAATTCACCAATTTGGCTTTTTGCCACACATTGTGCTGTGTGTAACGTCCCATAAAAGGTCTTATTGTGTTTTGCATACAATAATGTTCTTCCATTTTACAGTATAACACATTTCCCATATTTACATGGGTCGAATCCCGTCTATAAATCTATCATAGTACCACCAATTTTCACATAAACATCTTCCTCCATATCAGCATGCATGCACGCTCCAGGAATGTCCACAGTTACCATGTCACAATTTTTCATAGCATCAATGACACGAATTAGCATTACCAACTCCACAGTTATGATTAGCAAACTTGCATACTGTGATGGAGTCTCTGTTTCCAACCATCTTCACAGCCTCTACCTTTCATTTGTCCAGTATGCTTTTGCTTCAAGAACATTAAATATGGAACCGACTGGTCACAGTGATTAGCACTCAATAGGCTTGAGAAAATTGGTATAAGTACATCTCGATCATGTAGCTCTTTTTGCTCCGCGTTGATTCCGGCATTGCCAAATTATACTGGGTCAATACTGTTTCTTCCAACATGCAAAAAAACTATTGCTTAGAAATGAAAAGTATCTTTATACAATCCAGAACCGGATCTTAACTAAGTCAGCTATATCAATAATCTAAATTAGAAGCCAACTCCCTATTAACAAAGAGTTGAAGGTCTAGACTAAATTTGCTCTACTTTAAGATGTAGAAATAGCACAATGATAAATTATAACCTATTTTAGATTACTTTGTGCTTTAGTCTTGTGTAGTCTTAGAACTTCTCTCAGAAAGAACTTCTTGACCCTTCTCAAGAGATGTTCGTGAACCCTCTTGAAGAATTAGATGTTGCTCTAAAGCTTCTTCCCAATAGTTTAGGCAAGTCTCTTCAACTCGTTCATAGGGACAAGTTGGTGGTCAATAAGGATACGCTAGTTTAGCTTTTAGACTCTTTTGTTATTAGGATAGTTTACTTGCAACTACCCATAACTAGATGAGTAAATAAAAGAATCTTTTGATTCTACTATTATTTTCTATGCACTAACGGTACAGTGCGTCTCCTTATACCAGTACACATACACATCTCCTGGTTAAAATTTATTTTTAGAATGTTATTGTTTACAACCTATTTTGTTAGGGATTAGCTTCTTGATCCTTCAGCCAGGGTAGGTCAAAATTATCCTTATGGATCACCAACTTGTCCAATTTAGCAAGTTGAAGAGACTTGACTAAATAGTTGGAAAAGAAGCTTAGGAACAAAATCAAACCTTCAAGCAAAGTCACACAGATCTCTTGAGAAGAATCAAAAACATCTCCTAAGAGAAGTTCCAAGATTAATCCAGACTAAAAAGAAGTAATGGTTAAATTAGTTTATAATTTTACTTTGACCTAGTTTTGGAGTGCACACTTGGCTCTTCTACTAACCCTTCTTCCTCTCTTGCAATGCTATATAAGAGTCTCAAGTTGTGGCCTATGGATCCCCCAATATGAGACAATACATCCAAGTATCCTTGGATGGTGTGATAACGTTGCTGATAGTAGTTATATGATCTCCTCTCAGCTTCATGAATTGTTTGAGGGTTATACTTTTGTATCCGAAAATGACATGCTGCGTCTTTGACTACCATTAACATCTCAATGGCGTCTCGGATTCCACTTTTTGAAGCATTGCATCAGAGCATTGACCTAAGATGAGCGAGTAAATGGTCTTGACTATCACGCTTAGCATAGTCATCAATGTTTTTCAATCAGATCCTATTGGTGGTATGAGTTGATTCAGGCAGTGGATCACTTGACATGGGAATCACAACTAGCTATAACTTCTCAATGGACAACTGTGTGTCCATTTCAAATATAAATGTTCTTCCAACATATTTGGATATCTCCTTTGCGGTCCTGGAGTACGGATTGCCCTGACAGGTGTCGGCACAATCATGAATGCATTCCTTTAAGTCCTTTCATTTCCCTTCAAATCTTGGTGTCCGAATAGTGATCATATGGTGATTTTATTGCGGCGGTTCCACCCTACAACCGGTGGTGAAGATGATTCCACAATCTCAGAATAGGTGTTTCTTGTGAGAGGAATATTCTGACCAAAATAGCAGTCGTGACTGAAGCACATGTGGAAGTAGCTGAAGCACAATGTGTCAAAGTTTAGGGATGTCATTGTCTTGCATATAACATAGTTGACAAGAAATTTGATTGTGCTAAATCATGTCTTTATCAGGAGTTTATCTCAACTAATGATTATCTACCCTCCTTCGTATGGCAAAAATTCACTTTATCCCACAATCAAAAATGGACTCTGTAGTCTCTGACTTGTTTTCTATCCAACAATTTGTTAAATATTAGTATAGATTCTGGAAAGCACTTCTATTCGTGAGTATTCTTGATTCGGACTTAAGTGAATCCTACACCACTATCCATGTTTGGAAGTGCTTCCTCACTAGACTGTCCACTTCAACGTTTATCCATCATGCTGGCTTCAAGACCTCACAAAGGTCTGCAGTAACATGTTCAATTTTAGGCGGAATTTTCTTTGTTGAGCTTCTGAATTACTTCAATTCATTCTATCTTGCCAAGTGAATGCTTTTTTCTTTTGTATTTTAGTTGAATCATCTCCTACCGAGCCCTATAACGGACATTGCTTTCTTTTTCTCTCTTGTTCTCAAGAGGTTTGATGACTGGCAATGCATATCAATGATATATTTGCAATGATAGGATATCATTGCAACTCCTTTTTATTTTGGTCTCCTTCAAAACAAGCACACATGTATAATAATAGCCTACAGGATAGATTCAACATTCGGACTTTCTTTTCCATGTGTTGGTTTTGTTTTCTTTTTTCGACAGAAGGACAATGGAAAAAAGAGTATATGCAGTAGGAAGATAACAATTATTGTTAACGTGTCTTTAAACTTTGTACGGAATTCCAAAATTCAATGGATAGGTATTATTACGCAATGAAAATAAAAAATCATTTCGCGAGTTGACTTCGTCGTAATTCAGGTGGTTCTTTGGATGCAGTTGCTGCAACATATGGTTTGAGCTGGTAGAAGGAAAAAGGGGAGAGATAAAATAATAAGTATCGAAAAGAGAATAAATCAATAATATTAGTATATACATCCCCTCCATTTTGCTGAAACATACCTTAAAGCCTTCTAAATTTGGAACAATCAATTCCAGTCGTTTTAATTTATCCACAATGAAACGTCCCTTGGATGTGATGTGTCCCTCCGTGGTACAATGATTACCTTTGTAGAATCCTTTCCTAGCTCGTTTCGTAGTTAGAGGTAGACGTTTCGTGGCAGACTTGGAAAGATTTTTGGACTTCCATCGGATTTGAGTAAAACGAAGAAAGGAGGAAGACGATGAGACGACGGAGGAGAAGAAGGATTGGAACATGGATGGATGGATGGATATGGGCGGGGGGGGGTGGATGATGAAGGAATTTCCCAAGTAGTAGTAGTAGATTGTGGTTACTAGAGTACAGTCAATGGAGGTACGATACAACGACAACCTTAACCGTACGCGACATCTACTAGCTGTGAAAACAGTTTTTCCTTTCAGGATGTCATGACGGACACCAAGAAGAACGATGTCAACAATAAGAAGAATGAAATTAATAACGAAGGTTGTATCCCGACAAAAATGTTACCACTGTATTTCACTGAACTCTTTGAAGAACTCTACACAGAAGATGGACTTATGGTCTTGGGTAGAGGATTAGGATGGTTATCCTTACTTGCAGCATTCATTCGATGGTATTCTGAACCTGACGACCATAAAATTCCTAGTCGTGATAACAGTGACAATGCAAACAAGACAAGTCCACCTAAAACGATACTTTCGGGTACCAAACCTCCTCTCGTTTTTGTGATAGGACTTCGAGAAACGGAGCGTACAGCATTACTTCAATTACTAGAATCTTGGGACACTCCTCCCGAATTGTTACCAACAATGATTACCAATGAAAGCGGACAAGGAAAAGATCGTGAAGGTAAGAGATTTCTTCTTGTGCTTTCTCCTTTCTTACGCAAACTGTCCTACTCATCTTGCATTGCATGATTCATTTAGCCATGTATCAACAAGGGGGTGTTTTCTGTATCACATCTCGAATTTTAATTGTGGATTTATTAACTGGTGTTGCAAATTCAATTCATATTGATGGATTCTTGGTAGCTCACGCGGAGTCAGTTACAGAAGATTCTACGGAAGCTTTCATATTACGAATATTTCAAACACAAAAACAATTCGCATCACCACTAACATCGACAACAGCAACAACAACAGTAGACCAAAAAGGATTCATCAAAGCATTCTCAGAATCTCCCGACTCTCTAGTATCTGGATTTGCCAAACTTAATAAGGTCATGAAGGCATTACATCTTCGTAGACTCTACCTCTATCCGAGATTCCAAGCGACAATTGCCGATGAACTCGAGCGACAACCACCTCATGTGGATGAACTTCATCAACAATTAACACCTCTCATGAAGGAAATTCAACATGCTATTGCAGCTGCTGTACAGACTTGTATTCGAGAACTTAAATCCTCCACAACACTCATAGAATGGAACGATCAAGATTTGACAGTCGAAAATTGTGTTACCAAAAACTTTGATCAAGCTATATCAAGACAGTTGGAGGGAGATTGGCATCGTTTGAAGCCACAAACGAAACAGCTCGTTCAAGATCTTAGGACTTTAAGAACGTTATTCGTATATCTAATTCATTACGATTGTATATCATTTTGGAAACTTATCAATTCCATCAAAACCATATCAGCAGCTGCGAGACATCCAAGTATGTGGTTATTCACACCCGCAGCGGATATGTTATTCCGTAAGGCTAAGGAGAGACTTTATACCATTCATACTCCAAAGCCTACCAAACAAATTCCGAATCCTGTCTCTCTATTGAAACCCATCCTGGAAGAAAATCCTAAATGGCGATTGGTGCTAAATATTTTGAACGAAATTCGGGATGAAGATTCTAAACAAAATCCAGTCAAAACAGAAGGGTCGATAAAAAACGTTCTTATTATGGTAAAAGATGAAAGAACTGTCAACGATTTGCGAGGTTATCTGAGCGATGGGAAGCACAAAACGATGATGAAACGATGGCTGCGATACTTGGAGGGTTTTAACGATCGATTTAGATCCGTGTCCAAATCTGCCAATGGTTCTGCTACCATCTCCGAAGAATCACGATTGCTATTAGAGGAGGAACAACGCACACGTCATTACTTATATGGTCGGAATGGTACCCGTAGTAGCAATAGTACGACCAACAAGGCCGAATCATCCCGAAAAACCAATGCTGTAATTGCACTCAATCACGTACCAGACTACATGAGGAAGTATCGTAAGGTCATTGCTGAAAAGAGTCGTGGAAGGCAAACACAGCAACAAGATGATTTGGAACGACAGGCTGTCTTGAACGAAGCTCTCGAAGTTACGGAACAAGAGTTAAAGAGACATACGGCGACAAAGACAACTTCGACATCTTCTACCGCTTCGGAAGACGTTTGTCGTTTACTGCTTGAAGAGAAACAAAATTCGACACGTAAGCATCACTCACGGATAAGTGGTACGAATGCGACAACTTTAGGAGGTGGAACGAAACGAAAAAAGGGATCGGATTCATTGCCACCAGCAAAACTCCAAACTACCACCAAATCTCGTCGGAAGAATAACAAGGTTGTTTCCGAAGAACCTGGAAAGAAATTAAAAATCCAAGCAAAAACGACTGTTGTTGAATGTACGTCGTCGGATACGGAAAATAGGACAAGCCATGATACCAAACCATCCTCGGTCGACTACGTGCCAATCAATGTGGAATTTTTAGATAAGGATGATGACAGTGAGGAAGATTATGACGGAACCAAGTGGTATGAGGCTTCAGATTATAATGAACTTCGAATATCGGTAAGGAGCTATTCCTCCGTTCATGATGACCAGGGAATCACATTACTACGTGACCTTCAACCTCCCTATGTAATACTATACGATGCTGATATTTCCTTTGTCCGAGGTATCGAAATTTATTCAAGTCTCCAGCCGGAAGAGGAACCTCGCATTCGAGTATATTTCATGCTCTTTGAAGCAAGCGCAGAAGAAAAAATATTTCGAAAGTCATTGGAACGGGAAAACAGTTCCTTTGAGAAATTAATTCATCAAAAAAAGACCTTATCACCCTCCATTTACACATTGACAGGAACATCAACAATGACACAGGAAGTGCAGCAAGCGATACAACAGCAACAACGTGGTGTCGGCGTATATGCAGGTGGGACTCTGCCCATGGCATACGACACCCGAACGGGTCGGGGGAAGGCCAAGACGTCCACAGAGAAGCGAGATATTGCCGTGGATGTTCGAGAATTCCGTTCAGTGTTACCATCCATTTTACATCAGGGGGGGATGAGACTTGCTCCGGTGACGTTAACAGTGGGAGATTTTGTCCTTAGCAATGTCCATTGCGTCGAACGAAAGTCAATCAGTGACTTGTTTGGGAGCTTTGCGTCGGGACGACTTTACACTCAAGCTGAGAGTATGTCCAAATACTACAAATGTCCATGTCTTCTAATCGAGTTTGACCCGAATAAATCATTTTGCTTGCAAAACCAAAATGAGCTGGGTGTTGAGATTCGGGCAGATTCTGTCTGCTCCAAAATGGTCCTCTTGACAAGTCATTTTCCTCAATTGCGTATCCTTTGGTCTCGAAGTCCACACGAGACTCTACGCATTTTCAAAGAATTAAAACAAACGCATGAAGAAGTGGATGTGGAGAAAGCCTTGGAGGTGGGAAAGAATGAATCTCTAGATGATGTCTTTCGTAATAACCATGACAACATTCATGAGGATGGCACTGACCCCAGCAAAAGAGATGATGGTGGTAGCGTAGGCGTCCATGAGATCAATGAGGTAGCACGTGATATGTTATTACGATTACCTGGAATTACTGTGCCTAGTGCTCGAAAAATAATGCAAGAGATAACATGTCTTGCTGATTTAGTTCTATTATCACGGGAGGAATTAAAACGACTTGCAGGGCCAGTTACGGGTCAAAAACTCTTTACGTTCTTTCGACAAAAATTTGGTGCCACCTAAGTATACCTTCTCCTTCTCCTTTTTTTCCCTTTCGTTTTCAATAGAAGTTTTCGCAAGGGCGTAGCCAACGTAGCACACATTGTTCAATATGTTGTGTTAGACCTGGGCACGAAATGATCTTGTCACAGCAAGTCTGTCGGAATACAGGTTTTATCTCAACAATATGATTTGCTGATGCCATCAAATCTAAAAAAAATTACAGCGCAGAAAAGCTAGAGTTTCCATCAAGATCAATTAAAACAAACTTTGTAAGAGAGAGAATAGAAAAAATTAAATCACACAGACAACTACCGCAGTAGTACTAGATAATTTTTGAGCTATCTCAGTGACTTCTAGACTCTAATCATTAATGCTTGTATTTTGGCATTTCTGGAGTCAACATTAAAAGTGGCGTTGTTGCCTAGCACTCACTCACTCACTTTCAAGGAATAGACAAGTGCTTGGATCTGGTGGATCCTATTGACTACATTCCAAAAAGCATCCTGATTTATCTGAAAGCGATTTAACCCCTTCAGCGAGCTTTGACTAATACATGTTCACTAATACACAACAAATCGAATTCAAATTAAGAGTAGTGTCAGAATAACGTGATTATATCACATAATTCACTTTGATGTGAACCAACGCTAATGTATGGTCATGGGAGCAAGTGTAATCCTTCAACCCTGAGCATGCAATTGGAGAAAGTAGCAATTTCACAAAATGTATAAAATAGATTATTCCTTCGTATTGAATACCATCAACATATAGCATTATCTCAGTCTTGTCTATAGCTTCACACAGGCACAACTAAATGCAACATTAATTTCCTGTAATAGGAAGGAATTGAGATCAATGCTTTGCTTTAGGATTAGGAATGTGGTTGTCCAAGATTGAAAGCAAAATGTAATTCTTTTCTATGCTGCAGGGGTCCTTAGTCTCTTAACATTTGTAGACTTTGTTGACGATAAACTATGTCTCGGAATTTCAAATTGATTGTTAACAAATTTCGCGACTTTGAGCTTGTCTTCCATATCGCCCTGACTAGTTGAAGATGATGCCTTAAAGGAAGTAAGTGAAACTGACAGATCTTCCGATATCCTTCCACTCATTTCCATCATGAGTTCTTGAACAAGAATTTTATGTATTTCAGTCATGTTCGGTCGCAACGACTCATCCAAGTGCCACGCCCTACTCAACAAGGATTGAATGCCATATGACCAGTCTTGGGGGAGAGTGATACGATCTCCACACATCAATACCTTTTCATGGAATTCCTCTTCGGTAAAGTTGTGAAAGGGTTGTTGCAAAGCAAGAATTTCGTATACCACCATAGCAAAGCTATAAACCTCAGAACTTTGTCTGTACTTCAATCCTTTAATCACTTCTGGACAACAATATCTTCTACTCCCAATTCCCGTTCCCTTAGTATAAATTTCTCCTCGAAAATTCATCGAATTTGTTTTATGAGCACGATCAAAGTCAAATAGTATGAGAGTTCCCGTAGAACTGAATCCTACGTTACTAGGTTCCAGATCTCCGTGAAGGAATCTTTCCAGATGAAGATATTCCACAGCGCTTGCAAGTTCTACTGCTGCCCTTAGTTTCTCAATGTATAGATCTTTCAGCCACAACCCCCTTCTATCAATGACAACTGTAAGACGTGGATTTTCCAGACGTTGATATTTCCTCTTCCACAGCGCAACGCGATCTTCAAGTTTTTCATTAATTTTCTCCATCAAGAAAAAATAGCTTGGAAGATTATGCGTAGAACAATATTCGTTATCGATGTAGTTGACCAAAGGTACTCCTATCAATTTGATTATATTTGGATGAGAAACATTGCGGAGGATCCATACTTCGTCTCTCAACGCCATCACAGCGGCCTTTTGATCATGACATCCTTCATATTCGCTTTTCTTTACGAGTTTGATAGCATACCTAGGTTTGTTGTTCTTCGTGTGTCTAACATTTCGTGACAAGAAATCTCTGATGAATCCTTCATTTTCATCTAATATTTCTCGAACTTTCCATTGCTGCCTGAACTCTAGGGCATCAAAGACATCACATAGTTTGCCGCCTCCTATTCGCTTGCCTATCACAATCTCAGACTCATCGAAGTACGTGAGCATTGTTGTCAATAAGAATCAACTGGTACAAGTGTGTAGAAAACAGGAATTGTTTTTGTCCGAAGTTCAAACTATGCATACGTCACACTTTCCTTCAACCAAGTAACGATTTCACTGTGAGTGCGATATGAAAGGATTCATTATCGATTAAATGTTGTTAGTCCGGAAACGTTTCATATGTAATCGTGCCTGTGCAGTTTGACAAATTCAAGATAAACTTAGGATAAATTATTATCCGACAGAAAACAGAAGATTCTAGTAGTCGGGAAAGAATTTGTCTCATAATCCATACGTATTTTTCGATATTATAATTTCCATCAAGTCATTCTACATTGAGGGCACAAGTCCCGGACTATAGAGTCACAAATACTATCGGACTTAAATTGAACCTAATCGTACAACGAGGATAAACCAAATAGCGACATTTCCTTGGTTCAAGTTTCTCACGAGCGACATCCAATAGCTATGAAGTAGTAAAATTGTACCTCCATCATCTTATAGGAAATGATAACATATTCGCAATGACCATTATGAGCATGAAGGACAAAGCAATCACAACAATAATTACAGAATAAAAAGTAAGGAATTTAGATAAGAGAAAAACTGGTTGCTAGTTTCAGAGTGTTGTTTTCTGAGAACTTGCATTCATAACTTTATCTCAATGTTGGTACTAACTTGATCATGAATCAAACGTATTTTCTTATTTTGCTCCAAGATTGCTATGGATTAAATTGCCAAGATCACATTTCAATGTGTAATGATGTGCTCATTTTTGACAAATAGGGACGAGACTAAAGCAATAGATAAGTGACAGCCTTCTGACAAGCTAGAGAAGAAATCCATATCTGTCAACAAAGGCATCCACAATCGACACTTGATTTTATTAGATGATTCTAGAAGAATCAAGTACTTGATTTATTCCCTTTGGAGTTAACTGGATATTGAGAGTAGCCTAGAAGCATGTTTACTGCATTTCCCTTATGCTATATTTGAGTTGCTTAGAAAACATAAACATAATGACGATTCCTGGCACAGAGAAAGTATCATAACAGGTTCATTCATGTAAAAACTGTATTTCCAACTGACGTATTTACGCATAATAGTCAAAGTGCTAACCTAATTAATGTTCTTGCTTGGAACAATATGGGACAGATTGGCTCTGTGTGCTTGTATAATTCATTTTCCTCTTGAACGGTGAAGTGCTTGAAATCTATTGGGATAAAGCATGTTGACAGTCACTTAAGATCTTCCAAGAAAATAAAAGTCTTCAGCAAATAAAAAACGTCTGAAGTTTGCAAAACAGGTGCTGAATGATTCAAAGATTCCATTGAATGTGGTTGAAATGTAGGGGAAATATGTTCATAACGAGGGGAATCATTGGAGAAGAGTGTACCCTTGGAATGCAGTCCCCAATAGTAAGCACTAAACTCTAAGCACTAATCTCTATGGCCTTGGTAATGGCAAAAAAGTAGAGAAAATGTCAATCAATTACTTAGATAATTTTTCTCATTATGCAAAAGGAGTAGGTAAAGGCAATTAAAGAATTGACAAATGCATTTTTCATGATTTTTCAAGCCTGTTGGCTTTTGCGTTAAGAACAACACTATGAAATTTCTCCATTGAAACTAGAGTAAAGATCATAATAACTCTTTCACAAGGATTGTAAATCCTTGTAACTGACGGTGACAGAATGAGTGATCTTACAGTAAACAGAATACCAAGATCAAGTAGAATTACACAAAACTTGGTTGACTCAAGAAGGAAGGAGGCATTGGACGAGCAAAAGAAAAACATCAATGGGAACAATACAAATTTTACCCCTGAAAACGGCGCATACATGAGGAAAACAATGAAGCCATGTATAGCTACCTATTTCGAAGGTAAACACAATAGAATGTGAAGAAATATAGAAGTTGAATCAGAATTGCCAGAAACAACAATGTTTACAAAGTCCAAGTCGGCTTTACTTAATTTTTATTTAAAAGAGACTATTTATCTCTGCTCTATTCTAATTTCAGGTTACCACAGCAAAGAGACAGTATTTCATTCAACCTAATCATCATATACTGTCCATGACTCTAATATTGATACCTCATTTTCAATTATGCTTACAATCACCTTACAACTCGTAGAATGACACTCTCTAACTTCAATTCAATCTTCATATGTTCCCTCGTTCACATACTTAAAGGAGATATCTTCATCATTGTTATCATTATAGATATCACCTTAATATAGCAATCCATGGTCTGGGGGTACCTACTATCGATTTAGTGAAAATCTCTGGAGTTGTCTTTTCAGCATTGGACGATATAGAGATAATGTTATCAATTCATATAAGCTAGTGATGATGAAGATATGAATCCTCACTATTTGCCATTCGTTTTTGTCAAAGAACAGAACAATGATCAACTCTTCAATTAAGTTTCAATATCTATATATATTACAAACCTTTATTTTTGAAATTCACAACAAGTTTCCCCTGTCAGCAACAACCTATACCCAATCGAATATAAACAAGCCTATCCTAAGATTCCTTGAATATACAGCAATTGATTCAAGTTTTTGGGGTAACGGAACATGAAGGGGACGATGTTTGAGTAATAGTTCCACGAAAATATCAAAACCAATGCTTCCTCTTACCATTAAGAACTTGAATTCCTCAAAACTAATTTCTCCGTCTCCATTGGTATCTACCTCTTCCATCATAGCATCTAGTTCGGCTTCGGAGAGAGCTTGACCTAACTTTTTCATTAATCGCTGCAATTCCTTGCGATCGATACTGCCGCTCCCATCCGTATCAAAAACAGCAAACGCATCACGTAATTCCCTTTCAGGATCTCTCTCCCCAATCCTTGATTTCATGAGAACGAGAAACTCTTCAAAGTCGATTTCATTGTCACCATTGTCATCCACCGAGTTAATCATTTCAATCAATTCCTTCTCTGTTGGATTTTGACCGAGTTTCTTCATCACAGATTGGAGCTCATGCAATTCAATGGTTCCTTTGGAAGTGGGAGGCAAATGTTAGACAATCATTGTGAAAGGAATAGACTGAAAGAGCCCCATAAAATGGATTACCGCCATGACACGAATGAAAATATCAAGGAAAAATGAAAATTAAAGCAAATCAAATCGTATCGAAGGTTGAGACAGTATTTTCTCACTGTCATATCCAATTCAACTAGCACGGAGAGCTTACCATCTCCATTGATATCAAACATCGAGAAAGCTTCCTTCAGATCCGCGATTTCATCGTCGCTCAAATCGTTTGAAGCCGACATGTTTCGGCTGTTAAAGAATGTTTGATGGATTGTGGAGTGAGTTCGAAGAGAGTATGGCCTTGATCCATATTTTAAATTCCATTTAGGGGTACGAAGCAAGACATGATACGTGAATAGGCAGGTAGAGTAAAGTGGAAGTAAGTAGGGCTAGATAGTCTCCCACATAAAAGATAGGGTCTGTTCAAAATTAAAATCAATTTCCGGTCTTACGTAGTACTCGCCGTACTCGTCCTCATACTGGTATATCGAAGGCAGTAACGTATTGAGCATATATATAATGCCCATTGTAATATCAATATATAAGTCTTTACCTCATTAAAGATCAATGGTATAACGTATGTCAGAAGGTATGAAACAAAAAAGTATTTACATGTTGTGTGAAGACATCTCGGTAGGATAAAACGACTTGTAATATAAACCAAAACAATATCAAGCTAATGAAAATGGCAATCCAGGTCAAATACATGGGAAAAAGAGATGAGAAAAAAGCGGGAATCAATGAGAAGAACGGGAAAAGGAGACTCTAAGTCAGACATGGATTTAATTACCAACACTCCTACACAATCTACATCCAAAATGTGAAACTGCGTTTGAGTTTATCAGGGAAATGAAGATGAACTGGAGAACAAATGCAGAACGAATCATGAAATGTTTGCAATGACATCAAGAAATTCACAAAGTTTTCCAGTGAGTGAGACAGCTTGTTGTCTTCTTTGCTGCTTTCACTGATGCATTTCCATCTAACCTCTGAAATTTCTCAAGGACATCTGTTGCCTCTCATTTACAAGAAATGATTGAAAGTCTTTTGAATAAGAAGAGCAAAGCCCAAAGCCAAAACAGATCTTCTAGACCCTCTACCCAGATGCGACATAGGGAAGGTCACATAAAGAAGAACCCAGAAAGATCTAAGAATTGAGAGGGAGCAGTTGCAACGGGAGAGAAACTATGTACGACACTGAACACAATTGATTTAATTTAAGCTTTCATTGAATTTGCTGATCATAGTCATTTCATTGATAATTTTTTCACTCCTGCAATTATAATATTGTCCATATAAAGGCAATGTTTCTCTACTCAATTGATACCAAATTTGCGCTTCAAATTTGTTTTTCCTTGGCTTTTCTCTAACAATTTTTCAATATGATTTATCTTCCATCTTCTAAAACGTTCTAGACGTTTATGGATGTGCTACGTTTCTTCACTTTTCAGGCTGGCTGTGGTTTTCAAATAGTGATTTGAATGTTTCTGAAAAAACATTGGAGGGCAAAGCAGAGGAGATCAAAAGTTTAAGCACTTAAAAAATTAGGGTTTCCCAAAATTTTGAGGTTTTATCTAAGTTTTAATTCTTCTCTTTTTACTTTCAGTCGTATCACATTTTCCTCGATTACTTTCACGTAGACCACCTGGATCTTTTCATGCTAAATACTTAACATTGCCAAATTAATTGCTAAACGCTACCGTTTTCATCATATTTCCGAGATTTCAAACATCAAAAGTTTCATCAGTTAAATTTTTTTGTGTTGACACACCAATGCATTTTGAAGTTCTAAACATGTATGGTTTATGTATGGAATCTTGTCTATGGGAATCTGTCAGGTGACGAATCTTGGAACAATCACATACTACCGTAGTTCTCGTATCTATTTGTCCTGTAAAACACGAATGCATTTTTGATTGAGAAGCCTGAAAATCGA
Source organism: Fragilaria radians (assembly GCA_900642245.1). Taxonomy (NCBI): domain Eukaryota; phylum Bacillariophyta; class Fragilariophyceae; order Fragilariales; family Fragilariaceae; genus Fragilaria; species Fragilaria radians. Next base: position 58,606 of record CAAAJI010000010.1, on the reverse strand, counting down.
TGAAAAGAACAATTCGTTGCTTCTCTTTTTGAACCCTGGTTTTTCGTCTTTTACACACTTTATTGTGACTTGTAATTTGAAAAAGAAATTCTATTGCTTCCAATTTACATCAATCTGTAAGTTTGACTTAACTTCCTTCCTGTATTAATTTCGCGCACCCCGCGATTCCTCACACGTTGCTATATATACCTCTCAGAATCTTTCGTAGTTTGGTACTTCAATTTCATTCTTGACATTACCTTATTCGTTAACATGACATGGACTATACTTCACGATGCATGTCTACACGGCGACCTATCCACAATATTAACGAGAATTGTAGATTTCCCCCAAGAAATATGTCAATTAGATGAACATGGATCGACACCACTCCATTTGGCATGTTATAGTTACAACCAAAACATGCAACAAATTATTCAGACACCTAGCATGAAGGATGCTATTCTAGTACAAGATTATCACGGGAATACTCCTCTACACGTCATGCTATCCAATCCTGCCGCTGTCGATAAGGATGCAGTTCAAAGCATTGTGATGACTCATCCTCATGTACTACTAATTACCAATCGTGAGGGCTTAACTCCACTGCATGTTGCCTGTCGATTTATCCCGTGGAGAGAAGATGTTATTACTCTGATTTTAGAGGCATTCCCACAAGCTGCGACCATGAGAATTAAGGTATGTAAAAGATGTTTTCAGTATCCCATTATTAATTCATAAAAATTCAATACATTCTAATACCTAATGTCGAAGACGGAGATAAGGTAGTTATCTCACCTGAACCGTCAGGATCTCATCAACATGCCGTTATAGAGGGATGTCCTCGCCGTGGTAGTTATGGAACTAGCCTCCAAGAGCTTCGTTTCCATCACTTGGGTATCCAACTCCGCGATGGGTCGTATCCATTACACATGGCAGTAGCTGCCTCCGCAGACGTCATCGCGGGCAATGTAATACCATCGTCAATGGTTACAAGTATAACATCCGATACCATTCATTCTTTATTCCATGTATTGGATATGTTGATTCGAGCTGCTCCCGATGTGGTAACTTGGACGAATAAATATGGAGAAACGCCACTCCACATCGCTCTACGATCATCATCTTCCCTATCATCATCAGCAACATCAACAATAACGTCGTACCAAGATGATGTAGTAGAGCTTTTGCTAAAGGCAGATCCTTATAATCTTGCAGTAACTATGAGAGATGATAGAGAGGGTAATCTTCCCCTTCACTTAGCAATTGCGACAGCTTTCACATCCGTATCCGCCATTGTACAAATTTTGGCACGTTTTCCTTCAGCGATACGTGTTACCAATAGTAATGGTAAACTTCCGATTGACCTTGCCAGGGGGAATGATGCGATTATCGGAATTTTCAAGGATTATGGCAAAGATCATGTTGTTGTTCGTGATGATGATGATGATAATAATGATGCTTCCAAAAATGTGTCAACTGTATGGAACAAAACTTCGTACCACCAACCCGTGCATTAGGATTCAAGTGTGAAGGACGGGGATATTAGCTAGGTGCTTGCATATGGAACAATACATCTACATATATATTCTATGATTCTAAATATTGGCGGGAGGTAGTGCCTTACGTAATGAATAAATAATGCATTAATTTAAAGACTTTAGTCAAGATCCGATTAGTGTTTGGTTCACAAATAGGCATCTTTAGGCTTCGTTAGGGACTGGATCATGGTATCATCCCCAGATTTAATTGACTAGAATCCTACAATCTTCTATGGATGCTACCACATGATGTTTGTTTCACTACGTATTGGCTTATTGCTACCTGCTGTTATCAAAGGACTACACCATCAGGAGACGGTAGTTACATCATTTCCGCACGATACTTGGCAAGAATATCCTCACGTTTCATTTTTGCCAAATCACAATAAAATTCTGCTGCACTTGCTGAAGAACTAAATCCACCTGTTGTCGAACGAAAGGTTGAATGTGCAAACAAATGACGATTGAATTTTGTTTGGGTCCTTGGTTCATACTTATAGGATTCTTTCGTATACATAGGAACATTGAATGAATCTATGATCTTGATAGAATTAATAGATTCGCTGTTATGGACAGAGAGAGAGTGTGTGTGTATTTGTTAGAATAGTCGTTGTTGTCAACATATATTTGTAACATGGTGAAAATAGAAACGTTAGACAACAAAGCCAAAAACAAATGGAGGCATTACCAGCATTCAGAGAAATCAAATCAAGTCAAATAGTCGGTCAGAACCTAACGTAGATGACAGAGAAAAAAACAGCAACAAGAACAACAACATGGACACGTACTAGGCAACTAAGTTTTCAAAGTCCCTATCACGATCCTCCTGGGATTGCATGTTACGTTGGATCCAGCGAGTGATAGGGTTCGTCATCGTCACTTGGGAGGAATGTAATAGAATCAAGAGAAAACAGAGTATTCCAATCGGGAGAGACAGAGTGCCTTTGTTTGTAATAATTTCATCCTCGCATCCCAGCAACGACACAAGAGGAGGTAGTACTACTTCTACAGTTACACCCAACCGTCGTACAACCAGTACTACTACTACCATTATTAGTATCGAGATTACGAGTATTTTACAAAACACGGCACTTTTCAATCAGTTTGAGAGAGAGAAGCCAGCATCCAATTTTCAATGTTCTCCTCTCAAATTACACATCAACAAAATCCCCTTTGCCCCACAATTGGTTTCCACAAGGAGCAACTTTGGAGGAGGATGTATACCGTAATTATGCTAGGATTGTCTCCAACCATTTGTAGCTTTGGGACTTTTTGTATGGCCACCACTATATAGTTGTCATAACAACAGTCTTTGGATGAAATGCCTGATAAATGCTAATTTAGATAACATTGCAAAATGATTAGGATAGTGGCAATAACGGCATTCATTAGTTTTTGAGTTTGTAAGCCTCTCTTTCATCATGCGTCAGATAATGCAACCTTTACCTTCAAACCATTTTGAAGATGACAAATCAATGAATCTTTAGTCTTGATTCGTACAAATTTTAAAAATATTCCTGTTCTCAATTTCCCTACATGGCAGTATATTTCTTCATTAGGAAGGTTGAAATGAGGGATACATTTAAGATAACTCACATATCGTCCCCTAATTTCGAGGTTTGTCCATCTCAGCCCCATCTTAGACCTAATGATAGGAGCGTTTACCTGACTTCCAATATGAGCTCCTTAGCAATGATTAGAAACTACAAGTTCTGGCTTACAAATCGAAGAGTGTCCTGGTGATTTGATAACTATCTGACTGCAACTTCATTCATATGAACCTTCTCCACAATCTTTGAATTAACGTCACCCCAACTTCCGATGATATTACCCTTTGAAAAAGTCTAAGTAGATAATAAAGCTCTCTTGACTGCATTCAGATATTACCATCTTGAAGATATTTCAATGTCAAATCATCCTTAGTCTATTATTCAGAGATGGAGTCTATTTCTAGAACTCTCTCTTTTGCATAATCTTCATTTTTTTTCATTACGTGAAGCGTCCACTCCCCAAAATCTATCTATACTTGCATAGAGGGGAATTATCTATTTTTCGATGGTAACTTTCACTCATTACACTGCAGTTATGACTGGTCTAATTCTCAAATGTCAAACTGATGTTTAGAAGCTACATCGTTTCTTCATAACCTTACTTTTCTGTTCCCCTTTAGCTTATATAGTTTCGCAAAGGTAATACACCGGAATATCTAAACCCTTCAACAATAGATATTTGCCAGATTCATATAGGTTCTTCACTCCAGCAAATTACATACCTATTTACATCACAGGGTGCACAGGAGACTTCGTCCATAGTTCACTAACAAATAAATCCAGCTCATGCCTTTTCCATGCCAACAACTCCAGAATCAATGATTTCTCTATTATTCATTGACCTTTTCAGCTTGCACTTAGTCTTACTTCTCATATCATACTTAAAGTCAAAAGCCATTTGGCATGGAGTCTAATGATAATGTCCTTTTGACCTCCAACAAATTGGTACTCCAATTAGGAAGACTATGAATCTCGTTACGCTGATTCTTGTTTACATGTCACCTGCCCAATCATTGTCCCTGTTTGTTACCACGTTTTTCTTATTGTCTTCCAAGTTGGGGCTACACAGATCAGTTTCATTGGAGTCTCATTTTAAATGTTCATTTAGTAGTCTATGCCATAACATGTAAGTATGATGTGCAGGATCCAACATTAATTTCGATTTCAGGATCAGTGTCAAATTAACGCATATTCTGAGAAATCAATAAAAAGGCTTTACAACGCTCTTCTGGAAATAAAAATTAGATACATTTCCAATAGACAGCGTTAAAAATAGATCAATAACCATCAACTGAGCTTCAAACCAGCTTAATTTTGAGGTATCAATAGGTATTGCAGCTAGAGTAAGGCCCAAAGTGGGTACATTAAATTTCATGCTTGAATGGAGAGATGGGATATAACTAAATTAGTTTTGGGATAAGAAATATATCATAAAACAGCGATCCATGACTTGGAATCATTCCAATTTTGAAGATCTGATCTACACAAAAAATCACCCACAAGTTGTTGATCTAAGTCTTTCTCAAAAGCTCATCCAAATTTTCATTGACTTTCACTTTAGCATCATCTTTAACTCAAGAAGTTGAGTAAAGCGATATCATTCCAAGAAATCTGCTCCTTATAGCAGCACGCGATGTTTTCTTTGTGACTAAGTTTGGAATAATGGTTGTTATTATCCATTCAAACTTGTGCTTCGTACATATGGCCAGTTAAATAATTTTTTCAAGAACAGGTGGTCAAGCTTAAATATTAAGTCGTTCTTACTGTTTAGTGATGTGAGCAATATTAGCAGTCCTGGCATCCAGTGCAATATGCGGGCTTCAAAGAAGAAAAGGAACCATTATTTTTGAGGTTTTGAACCCACCAACCTCCATTTGCCTTAAGAAATACTTAAGGAAAATGAATGATGTTTACTGACAAAAAGGTCCATCAACAAGTATTCAACACACTAACTAAACCTTAGGTTAAGCAAAGGTATCTAACTAAACTAACAGTGCGGTTAAAACGTACTAACCAAAAACACATCTTATTTACAAGTGACAAAGTGCACTCAAGATTCCATGGAAATTTCAGTAATCAAATTGAATCCAAGGTAGGATTATATTAGTCATCCTCTACAACAAAAAGTATTATAATAAATTGAATTACACTTCTTTCACCTATACCACATTAGGATACTTTCTACAGGCCTAATCGGCGGCAAAGGGCAAAAGAAATCATTTAATGAATGGCTAGGGCTGTGGAGTTCAATCCATCCAACTGAGCATAATGGGGTTACACTCATAACTGTGCTACTGTCGGTAAATTGAGTTTCAGTAAAATTTGACAAGTACATGAATCTTCCTTTTTTTCTTACATGTAGTCCACATAGGTATGTGACTAAGATTGCAGGAGCGTTTCATTGATATCTTCAAATTGATCAAGATGCACCGAATATGCTGTGCTGATTCAACAGTTTTCCGTGCATATTATCAATAATTTAGATGATTTAATTTAAATTGTACTAATTACTTAATAAATGTGAAAGATCAGTTTCGTATTAGTGTCACATCCCTAATTCTTTCTGAATCATTTTTTGTTTGTCAAGTCAAGATAGCATTGATTACTTGCACGAATTGTAAAAGATATTTCACCTGTATTTACTTGATTTTGCCTAGACATTTCTCTATTTGATAAATTTGTGAATATGAAAAATAAAATTTTAAAACAAAGTAGGTTTCATCATGCCTTCATTGGTTTGAGTTCCATGATATTCTCGAGCTACAGTTTGATTGCCAAATCCCGAAGCAAAATCATCAACTGGTTCAAGACGAGTCTGAAGATTACTTGAAGGCAAAGCTGACCTCATTCCGTGATTCTTATCGGGATTTCCAAAAGATGTGGATGGACGATTATACGTCTGTGACTCAAAGGAACTGTTTTGAGCGTTCCTATTGTATGATCCCTTTCCAAATCCCGATACAAAATCGTCTATCGGTTCAGAACGCGTCGTAGGTGAAATTGAATGCCCATAATGAGATGGCTCGTGTTGTTCTGGAACGCGTGCATACGACGTAGTCCATTGATGGGTAGACTGAACTTGTGAACCTAGCGATGGTGTGAGGTTGTGGTTTTGGGGATTGCCACTACTGTAAGAAGTTCCTTTTCCAAAGCCTGATGCAAAATCGTCTACAGCTTCAGATGGCCGATTGACGGGTACCGTAGAATTCACAAAAGTAGACGTTTCATGATGAGTATGCGTTGTTGAAGTCACGTTTGATGGTACATAAGATCCTGTTGGAGGATAATTGAATGTTGCGACAGGGACAGAACTGTGCTTGCTTCCAAAACCAGTGTTTGAATCTGGTTCAGAGGGAGCAGTTGGCTGAGGATAAAAAAGTCTGTGCATTTGAAGGTGTTGCAACATACGGACGAGTCGGAGAAGAATATGAATTGGAAACTGCGTTATGATTCGTATACTGCATTGTAGATGGTCTTGTCGGAGAATTAGGTGTGTATGAGTACGTGGATGATTGCTGCGGTTGAGTACTGTAGGAATTACTTTGTGATGGAACATAAACAGAAGGATTCGTAGTCACAGGATAACTTGGTTGGAAAGGAGGTTGTACTGCCGTTGTTGTTGAAGCTGTTGGAACAAAAGGAGTCGAAGCACGGGGAAGGCTTGCTTCACAGGCACTGCAAGAAAAGTCTTCAACTTTGTTGACCCAGGAACATTTCGTGCAAATCGAATATCCGTCGGTCATGTTTTAATCTAGAGCGTTGTAACACTTATTGTGGCGATCGTGCTTTCACCAAAATTCGAATTCGAATTCATTCCAAAATTTTGTTTACTGTAGTGGTTGTCTTTATGCAGTAACATTGTTTCTGCACATCAATCAATATATTGTTGTTGGGCTGTACATTTGTCTATAAGCGAATCAAAAGTATGAATCATGTTTCCTCATGAGTTCGGTTAGTACGTTTACTGAAAATAGTAATGGCTGTCGCTTGAAAATGTGATATTACACTGATGGAAGATATCTAAATTTTAAAAGATAATAAATCACATGTATTTCATGAAGTTTAGCTTGATTTGAATATTGTGTTCTAAATGAAAGAAGTTAAAAGCTCTTTTGGCTGGCCAGAATAATCTGGTGATAATAATTGATCCTAAATAACAAGCTGATCTAAAAGAATATCATTGTAACGGAAAATTAGTAACCGCTCTTGTACAACATGTAGTTACTTAATAGCAATGATGATGAAGAGACAACAAACTTATTTATCTCTAGTTGGTAATCTTTATCAAAAGGAAATTTCTGAACAGCAATTGTACTTGGTCAGATAGTTATTTGCTTGCTCTCCCTAACCCAAATAATTTTCTGTCCTGTTGAATCTCATCTTTCTACTAATTTACAAACTTTTTGTCTTAGCCTTTTTCTGCACCTGGTTTAGTCGTGCCTACTTCAGATGTTGTTGGATCTGTATGTCCAGTGTACACAACTATGATTAATTTTGTTGTAGGGTTGTACAGATGTGCATCCGCTGCATAAGTTATGGAGTAGGCAACAAATATCCATGCGTACTATGACTTTACAATTTACATGCTGGACAATTCCCAATCTTTAAGTGTTCTGTATCATCAAACGTTCTTTAATATGATAATCAGCGTACATATAAATTAGTAGGCCCCTATACATTTCGTAATTCGTGACCCAACTTAATCAATATACAAACTCGGATAGAAGCATTCACAAAATCTTCATCTAGAACGTCACTTTCTGCTGAGAAGGAAGAATCTTCATTTCTCATTTGATATTTCATAATCAATTAGCAGAGAAATCCTTTTCTGACCTAAACGTTCCTCTTGAAGTACTTGCCACTTTCATTTACCAGTCTAGGTTTGTTTTAATGTCCTTAGCTCTGGAGAATGCGGCACATTTATCCATTCAAAATCAAGATTATGAAGCAAGTAATGAGCAAGACGGAGAAAGCTATAAGTGAAGAACATGAAATTGCTTATGGGAAGCAAAAGTGAGCTCAGAAAATTGAACCAATCAATGAAACTGTCAAATAAGTTTGTAGCAATTGCAAGGTATCTTATTGCAATGATTTGGAAAGAGTACTTCAAACAGAAAGTTTCCAGGGGAGAGGCAAGATAAAATCATATAGGAGACAATTAAAGTAAACCTCGTGCTTGGCATACAATAAAGGAATTCTGGCTTCGGAACCAATTCACACGCTTCAAGGCTTATTCCTGGCGTCGAAAAAACAAAATGATTTGCATTATCCTTCACTAGTTCTCATCGCTCTTGAATCACGTAGAGCAGCATGTCACAGATAACGGTAAATTGAGATGATGAAATAGAGTGCATCACAAAGCTCTCACCGCTATGCACATACGAACAAGAGACCTGCTGACTCCAAAGTAAATCAGCAATCCAAAGTTGACAAAGGAAGCTTTGATCCAAAAATGCAACACAATACAAGTGATTAACAAACTACAAAAAATTGGGCTACAGTTTTGCCATTAGGGAATTTCACAGTTTGAAGCTGATAACAATGAACTTGTCCTTAGTAAAGAGGTTGAAAATATCGTAAACATTGTTTTCCATAGTTACAGCAAGGGCGAATTCACATAATGAATGAAAATTATGTCAGTGAGCTTTTGATTTTTGGACAGTAAGCCACAGGTGATGATGAAACAAAAAAAATGTTTGGTTCTGAATACTCAAAATACAGGACTACTGGCTATCAGCAAAAGCAGCTTGTCATCTTTTTTCTTTTTTTGTGTGTCGAGAACATCTGATCTAAATTAAATCATTTTCATGGAATCACTTGGCCTATCAGTTTCTCTCAGGACGCCTCTTGATATTTATCTTTCAGGACATCTTTTCATCACTTGTTGAAATTTTCTCATACATTTTCATGTTGTCATGGAAATACAACTTTGTTGTATTTCTTTCTGGAATTCCACGTCAGCAATACCAAAATTGAATGTTTTAACTCTTGTTGTTGGGTAGTATCGAGCCAACATTTGTAGTTTTATTTTGAAAAATTTGTAAATACAACCTTTTCAAGGTTGCATTACGTCGTTGCATTTGATAAGTAAAAAAGTGTCATGCTGGGCTTTTGTATTGTTTGGTCATAAATATAAACCAATCGAGGATAGAAACACAAGTAGAACGCCCGTATACAATGCAAAGAGGAGGTAATTCAGGAACTTAGCGGGTTCTGAATTGTCTGGAGCGATTTTAAGTCGCAACCCAAGATCATCACATGATGAAGGCCAGCACGCAAGGCTACTAACATATTGGATGAAGGGGAGGGCAAAATCAGAAGTTTCATTGACAAAGGTGGTGTGGGATCTGATTACAGGACTAATGCAACAGGATGTGAGAGAAAATGCTGCCTTCAATCGAATCTATTAGATTTATGGACCGCAGAGGAGGAGGATAACAAAAATAATTAATGTGGGAAATTTGACAAAATACATTGACAACGGAATCCTAGTTTAGGTTGTTAGGTGGTGATTCAGGGAGGTGGTGGGATCTGAATTGTCGAACCGAGATTTAACAAAATATTTGTTTGTCATTTCATCTCATTTTTTCGATTTTGTGTATATCTAGTTTGACATAAAGTTGCAAATTATGGCTGTACAACTGTTTACGGATGAAAATGAAATCTAGCCATTAATGTGGTGAATTAACAGAACAGTGGATTTTGATTGGATGAATATTGAAGTCTCCAGTAAATGGCCAATTTCACAAAATCATGAAAAAGAAAAAGGATTACAGTTAAGAAGTCTTAGATGAAGCTGATGAAAAGTATCTGGGGGTATGAAGCTTATAGCTGTATGTGAAGCATTTCTCAATGTTCTCGACATAACCATTACTCATTTGGCTAAGAACAAGAAAGATGGAATTGAATCAAAACAGCCTGAATCTCTGCCAACTTTATCAGTGGAAATAGAAAATGATCTCAAGGCCTGGATTGTTGGCATGCAGTGTAAAGGGTTAGCTGTCTCCAGGGATGCCATGCTTCTCTAATGTAATACACTTTTTCATTCAATGTTTGGGAAGACTTGTCAAGTTGGTTCATTGAAACTTGTATGGTTGAACAGATTCATGGAACAACATCCAATATTGTGCTTGCAAACTGCACACATTGTCAAACAAACATGTCAGAGCAGAAGCTTCAGAAGAAGGGATCAACACTTTCTTTGGGAGCTGTCTAAACAATGTATTGAGTGCAAGATAACAAGCAAATACTTAACATGAACGAAACTGGATTTTGTCAAAAAAGTAAGACAAAATAGTTATGGCTGTGAATGGTTTGAAGAATGTTTGGAGCAAGAGAGTATATTCCTTGTTCCATTTGACAGTTGTTGTATGTGTTGGAGCCAATGGATTTGCAGTCCCTCCACTTTTGTTGTGCCTGAACAGTGTCTTTCATTGGACATGATTGATAGATGTGATGTACCTGTTGGCACCAATTGCATGTACGAATGGAATTCAAGCAAAGAAGAAGAAAAGCCTTTCTGGGTCTGAAGTCAGTGGGATTTGGCCTTTGAATTTTACAGCAATGCAAGCAAGACTCAAGCTCCTTCAAGATGGTGGTGTCACTTTGATAAATGTTTAGGCTGCGCCATGGATCACTAACCGTGAGGTTGTACCCATTGTTGTCGTCATAAAACGTATGCAATTCGACATACAACCCGCAGCCCCTGGTACGAAACTATCGTATGTTCAGCCTACATAATTTTGTATTAAAAAAAATTGGAATTAAGAATTAACTTAAAATCTCAGTTTATGGCAATATTGCGTTTGTAAGAGAGGCATCTATACATATCTACACTACTAAAAAAGTTTCACATCCAATCTGGCCGATGCTACCCCTTAACCCTGTGCGTTTTGTTGCTACAGAACTCGAGTAAGTGATCGAGGACGATTACAGAGTTTAGCGAGGAAGCGACTAAAAAATAAATAGCAGATGTAGCTATTTCAAACCGTACCTGATTTTAGCAAAATAATAATTCCATCCTACTTTCAACAGAATTATAAACTAGAATGTTGTCAAGACTTTCAGCTGCCAAGTGTCATTCAAATGCTACAGAAAATGTGGATAGATCTAATTGCAATATTAATCTGCAACTAAATTCCTTTAAATTGAGGAAAAAGATCTTTTGTGCTTCTTAATCTCAAGTTCATTATAACTGATTAAAAAGGCATCAATCATATTGATCAATGATATCATTGTATGTTTAGGATGATTCTTGTTGTATTAATCCTTCATCTATCTCATTATTTAAACTGTCAAACAAGTAATGAATACATTTTATAAAGGTATCAAAACAACAATATTTACTTTCCGCCAACAGCTATATTTTGTCTTTTTCACCGACAATCTTTGAGGTTCCAATAGTAGCAGCACCAATGACTTCTACAACAGTAGTGCAAGACAAAACTAAAATATGTCTTTAAACCATAGTCTTAATGGAAAAAATAGAGATTACTATCATGACACCTTCATAATGCCAATGCTTAACCATTGTTATAAATTACTTTAAGTTCTTTTATGTTGAATGCAACTGTAGATACCACTGACATGATAGATCAAGTAGTAAATAGGTTCGCAAATAACGATCATAAAGATCTTTGTCATATTGGAAATGTAAAAATTCAAAGTTACATTCTCTTTTGTAAAATAGTTAACTCTGCGTAGCAAAGCAAGCACCAACTACTAGTAGATATATAACATTTTATTGTTTAGTGAATGGTATAGGTGGTATGGTTAAGAATTTCTTCCGTGAGCTTGTAAGATAGTTCTACGGTATGGTCACAATCGATTCGGATTTATCTACCTCTCTAAAGCGAACTTATGAAATTTGCACGAATCTTCGCTTTCGAAAACAAATGTGGTCATAATATGCAGAGCCAGAATTAACAATAAATTATCATGTACATCGAATTCACGATTTGTTCGAAATGCTCTTGGGTCAATAAAGCACAAGATTTGAGATGCAAGGCATGTGGAGTTGCCCTTTACCGTCCTACCAAAGGGCATCATGATTCTTCGTCTTCTCCAACAATACCGAACCATCCAATACCAACACCACATGTTGCTACTGCCTCATCCCAATACTACAATCTTAACCCCATCCCACCACAACCATCGATTCCTACATCAGAGTCGATTCCGTATGCTTTTCGTTCTCGATCAACAGGTCCATCACAACCTGCTGCCAAAGAGATTGATGAAGGAAAAAGATATGATTCGAACTACATAAGGTCTTAGCAGTATTCCTTTGCAAATGGGATTTATAACTTGCACGGCATTAGTTCAACAGCAAGCTATGTAGTATCCTTTGCTATACATACATGGCAACCTTAGGATCTGGAATCTACACTTTGTACTCTTCTCATCAATCTCACTCAGATTTTCTGGCAGAAACACCATTGCCAAAAGTCCCACCTTCCTTTGATGCTGCACAAAAGGACATGAGGCTGCCAACCTATGGATAACCATCACCTACTGTGCTGTTTATCACCCTTCAGTAACCAGTTGATTACTATGCATCAAGGTTGGTTGATTCCCAAACAGCAATTTGCAAATTCAGCATGCCTGTAGCCAGAGAAAATGCACATACATAAAATTGATGTCCAGGAAAATTGAACCAGCATTGTTCTCTTCTTCAGTGAAACAATCACTTTTAGTGAAAGATTACATTATCCTTGAAGAGAAATATTTACTTCTTGCGAAAGTCATTACAATTGTATCACAAGAAAATTGTGAGATAAATATACTTTTTGATAATTTGTCCTAAAATTCAGCGTTGTCAATAATAACACATTTTTACTTGAATATGAAATTTGTTTTGTGATATTAAGTAACTCAAACTGTTACACAAAATAATTTATTTTAAATCTTTGAAAAAGTTGAACAGACAAGCACCTAACTTTGGGATACAACATCTGTAGAGCTGTGGCAATAGTTGAGTGTTGACAATGTTGTCAGTGCATGATGGAAATCAATCGTGATTTGAACAATAAAACATTATGAAGATTCATTCCATTACTTGGCATTATGTTTCATTTGATAAAGGAAGCTTACGATTCTTGTTGTACAAAATTTTGAGCAGCTGCCTTCACAGGTTTGAGATGTGTAAATGGTGAGTGTGAGCATTGCAGAACAGAACATTAACCTTTTTCATTTGTTTGTAAAGACAACAAAATAATTGAAGTTTTGCAGTTTCAAAACTCATTAATCAATAACTAAAGAAGGTAAACAAAACTTGGTTAGAACACAAATTTATGACGGTCAGCATATTGATTGGATGCAGAGAGTGACAAAAAGAGAAAGACTAGCTCTTACCAGCAGCAACTAAATATCTGATTGTACATCAATTAAATCCAATATCAAGGAATTATTTGACAATTTCTACAATCATAACTGAAAAATTCATTTGATGACATGATGCAGCAAATTGAAGTTAGTCCATAATTCTCTGTACTTTTCAGTTCAAGACAACCCAAATTTTTGTTACTTTGATTTCTCCAAGTCATGTTTTATCCCTTGAAGAGGTCGTTACAAATGTCGCGCCAAAGCATGTTTTAAATCCACGAATTGGTAACGACTAGTACCACTGTTAGTAGTGGGCTGCAAGACATAAAGTCCCATTAATTTCTATTTCTAAAACATGACCGACGGATATTCGATTTGCACGAAATGTTCCTGGGTCAACAAAGTTGAAGACTTTTCTTGCAGTGCCTGTGAAGCAAGCCTTCCCCGTGCTTCGACTCCTTTTGTTCCAACAGCTTCAACAACAACGGCAGTACAACCTCCTTTCCAACCAAGTTATCCTGTGACTACGAATCCTTCTGTTTATGTTCCATCACAAAGTAATTCCTACAGTACTCAACCGCAGCAATCATCCACGTACTCATACACACCTAATTCTCCGACAAGACCATCTACAATGCAGTATACGAATCATAACGCAGTTTCCAATTCATATTCTTCTCCGACTCGTCCGTATGTTGCAACACCTTCAAATGCACAGACTTTTTATCCTCAGCCAACTGCTCCCTCTGAACCAGATTCAAACACTGGTTTTGGAAGCAAGCACAGTTCTGTCCCTGTCGCAACATTCAATTATCCTCCAACAGGATCTTATGTACCATCAAACGTGACTTCAACAACGCATACTCATCATGAAACGTCTACTTTTGTGAATTCTACGGTACCCGTCAATCGGCCATCTGAAGCTGTAGACGATTTTGCATCAGGCTTTGGAAAAGGAACTTCTTACAGTGGCGTCCCTCCTCAAAGCAGCAATATACTACCAACACAAGGTACTCCCATTCCAGTTCCGTCAAAACCTGTGGCATTCGGAGCGACAACTGCAATGTCAACAATGCCTTCACCTAATACTGCGTCAGTGTACCGAATTCGAGAGAAATTCTGGGGTTTTGCTGATAACTTTACAATTGAAGATAGCAATCGGCAGCCTTGCTACAAAGTAAAGGGGAAAGTGTTTGCAATTGGCGACCAGCTTAGCTTGCAGAATTTAAATGGCAAGGAAGTAGCAGCAATCAGTCAGCAATGCCTAAATTTCCTTCCTACTTATAAAATCAAACAGAATGGGAGAGTTGTTGCGGAGCTACAGAAAGAGTTTACGTTGATGACTCAAAAATTTGCATTGAGGGTTAACAATGTTGACAATTATTCAATTAAGGGTAACTTTTTCCAACACGATTTTTCATTCACAAGACAAGGAAGAGAGGTTGCGAGAGCAAGTAAACAGTTTTTGAGTTTCTCAGATTCCTATGGAGTAAAAGTTATGCCTGGAGAAGATGCAGTTATCATATTGTGTGCTTGCATTATAATCGATCAAATCTTACACGACAATTGATCATGATTTATCTGTGTAACTACATGAGCGCAAGAATTGGAATGTTAATTATAATTATTCATGTGATTTATGAAATTTCGTTAATGAATGTAGCTGTAAAGGATGAAACCAGGTGTTTTCAGTATGACTTTTCAAGTGTGATAGTTTACATCATCGATCAACAGCTTGAACAGCCATTGCAAATTACCAATACTTGATTAGTAGGTGTGATAAGAAGTTCATTTTCCGAGTTTGTTTGTTCACTACTTGATACAGTACATGCACATCAACAGTTATTCAAAGGATGTAAGAAAGTGCTAGATTTAAATATCAGATAAAGGAAGTGATCTCTTATCTTTCCAAATTAGTTAATTAATACTGTTCATGTCTAAAACTCCAAATTATGGGATTCTATTTTTCCCTGATTTTTGATTTGACTTTTGGTGTTTTTGGTTTCTTTGGAGTTTTAGAATCTTCCATCGGTAAGGAGGAAGAGGAGGATGTTGACTGCAACGTAAGGTCCTTTAAACGATCCAATATTGGCTTGACCTCATCATAACATTGTTGGGCAAGAGCAAAGCCTTCTCGTTTTCTAGCCTTAATGGATGTTTCACCTTCCATTGGACTACCATGAGTATTCGATTCGTTGGTTGCCTTCTGTGTCCAAAATTTAGATGTTCTTGTATAGTACTGAGCCATGGGTTCATCCGGAATTGGAATAAGAATACCGTGATACTTGTCAAGATTTGATTTGAGTTCTACAATCTTCTCTTTCAAAGCTTGTTTTCGACTACTCTCTCTATTCTTGGCAGCCTTTTTCATTTTGGCTTTTGTTATTGCTGTTTCCGATTCATCGTCATCCAAGCGATGGTCATGTTGTCCTTGGTTTTTATCCTGATCTTCCTCATCGTCATCGTCACTACTATCTTCATGGGCACCAGTTCCGGTGCTAATATAGCTATCGTCATCATCATAAACAGCACCTCGCCATACTTGTTTATCGATAGTTCCTTCCGATAAACATTCCCAATGAGTTCGCTTACGAAGATCCAAAGCCCAACAATCATCCAGCGTCACTTCTCTGTCACCAACTTCTAGGATACCTCCAAAAACGTAGAGGACATGATTCCGAACAACAATTCGTGCATTCATCCTAGGTAGGGGTTCAACTCGCGTCACTGATCTAGGAGTTAAGGAAGTGGTTGGTCCGAGGGAAGAATTATGAGATTCCCTGTTTTTTGATAAATTACAAGAGTCGTCCTCTTTCTCTTCTTCTTTTTCCTCATCTTCTTCGTCATCGTCGCTGTCATTTGCCTTACGAGTGGCATTGCATGTAGTGCTTTCAATATTTTCGTACACTACATTTCCGTCGCCATCAATAAAGGACGACATTTTCGATCGAAGCATCGTAAGATCCCATCCTTGGGATGGAACGTTATCCACTTCGTCGTCTGAATCTAATTCCAAGTCGTCTTCGTCGTCGTCATCATTGTCTTCTTCAACTTCTATTGGTTGTGTCATTGCCTTATTTGCTTCCATATCACCTCCTTTCCTACTAGCAGCCAGAGGCGCAGGTTGCTCCGAATCTTTTTTTCGACGACGTCGTCGTCGACGAGTATCTCCTCCTGCTGTATTCAAGTTTGGCTTTGGTCGAATAGGAAACCATTTACAGTTTTCCATATCAAGGGCGAATAAATCATTATAAAAAACAGAGGATAATTGATGATTTGCCTGCTCTTCATCAACGACACCACCAAATACCAACATTAACTTTCCCTTGTATGTAGTTGACGCTGATCCAGCTCGATTAGGACCTTCCTTAGTAACATTTTTGTGATCCATCAAGGATGCGTTGGTCCTTGCAGCACCACGCAGGGACAATCGCTCCCATGTGGGTGGCTTCCCCTGTAGCAACGGTTTTAAATGCAACATCCATGCATCATGATGAACTTTGGCCTCACGGACAGAGGTACTGGCAGTGGTAGTCGTGTGAGAGGTAGTAGTAGTGTGCGTGGAGGAAGCTTTTAATTTGGAGTATCCACCATGAAGTATGGCACCATCCGGTAGTATTCCAATGTGACACGCGGATCTTGGTTCGGGACGAGAAGACAATTTTGAATGAGGTACATCCATCCATGTTTGTGTTTGCATATTAAAGACATATAAATCATTGAACCATTTCGTTTCCTTGAGTGCTTCGTAAAATCCACCAAAGAGTACCATAAAATGCTTCCAAACAAAGGCAGTATGTCCACTACGTGCAGTCGGAATGGACCCCCCGACAGGTCGAGGTGGTATTTCTTCCCACTTATGAGTAGTGGTATCCAATTTCCAAAAATCTTTATAATGATGATATTGGTCAGCATTGGCAAGTTCACCACCAAAGACATACAATGCCTTGTTGTAGGAAACACATGAATGAGCACATCTTGGCGCAGGATGAGGTGGCGGAGTTATAATTTGTCTCCATTCCTGTTTGGATGGATCCCATCGAAGAAGTTCATCCATGACAAGATTCTCAATACCATCAAAATATTCTCCTCCAAAGACATAAAGGTATCCATTCTTATCATCCACATACGTAAATGACGCATTGCCTCGTGGTGAAGGAAATCCTGGTAATGTTTTCCAGATTGTTGTTGTGGCATTTGCCTGAAGTTGAAGATCACGTTTGCGATATTGTTCCAGCAAATCATCCAAATTTTGACAATTCTTGTCATCCTCGTCATCGTCATCATCATCATTGTCATTATTATTGGTAATCGATGTAGTCACGCTTGGTAAACCCAACTCTTTTCGGATACGTTTTTGAGCTAATTTGTCAGCCTTGGCTTCCTTACGAGCTTGTAATGCTGCCTTTTTTTCATCATCTTTTTTCTTGCCCTTTGCCATCCTATAATTTACAACAGAACAAATAATGACATTCAACGAATGGCTCCAAATGAGTTATCGCACTCGCCTACTGTACTACTAGTAACTGTCTTACAGGATCTTGATTCCCACTTGGTTAAATGGTCCATGCAAGATATCTTTGTCAATAACTAACCTATCATCCTCATCATTATCTCTGAATTTTTCTTCTAATCAAGACTAATGGTACTACTACTCTTATTACTACTAAACTAATTCATCTCCTAGATACAATCGATAGGCTCCAGCGATAGCAAATACACCACCCATCGCAATTAGGAATTGTTGATGACGTACGACAACTTGCGTTTCCTGTTTCGTAACAAGTGTACTCATCTTTTCTGGCAATTCTAGAAAGGCTATTTTCCAAACATACAATGACAATCCCCAACAGGTCGTAACCCCCACCAACAAACAGGAACTGCATGACTCCCTCATGACAGTCGGAGGAGGAGGAGGAGGAGGAGGAGGAGGATGAATGTCATTTATAGCATTCGGTCGATTGGATGCTAATTCAGTCGTTGTTGTCGTCGTCGTTATAGCAGTAGTAGAAGTAGGTGGTGGTGATCGTATTGGAGGACTTTCACAGTGAGTTGTCCTTGCCAACCAAAGTGGTGATATGTAGCCATCACGACGGTAGAAGATTTGGGAATGAGAAAGTCGTGTCGACTGTATTGTACTCATGTCCGGACGATTTGGAACTGTATCACATGTTGCCCGACGAAGAAGATCCTTCCAATCCAACATTTGGAACGTTGTGTGTTTGATGTCAATCCACGCCATACCATAGGAAACATGCTAGTAGTACTGTACAAAACTGCTAAAAAAATTAATTCTACTCTTTGTAAAGAATTTCAAACAACCTACACACAATCCTCTACTGTTGTTGTGTATCCTCCTAGAATAGCTATACTAATGATGATACCTTCCTTAAGAAAACACGGTATGGCGCAATCCTACAATTCGCTCGTACTAAATATGTTAATCACTCCATCCATCCTAGTTTGCTGATTATACGGCCTTAAATGATGTTGAACACTTTTTTGAGCTTTACAACAAGTCGCCAATCCTCTGTCTCTAACTTTTCTTTGAAATGTTCCTTCAGGGCATCAATCGATGCACGTGTGAGGGTAGAGTACAAACTGTGGGAGGCATCAAATTGACGACCATACGTGATGTTAGGGTTAGATTCGTTTATGATTTTCACTGCCACTGCCATTCCTTTTCGAGCAGTTTCTTGTTCGCGTCCATTGCTTTCAATAGAGGCTACTTTACCAACGTAAAGTCCTCCCAAAGCTGGGACACTGAGGGGTGTACCAACTTTCAAAATACCTTCAATGACTTCGCACCCCACAATGATAGGATCCTTTTGGTTGAAAACATGCTGAGGAAGAATTTTTATGATACTTGGAAAAACTGCAATTCTGGAAAGGGTAAAGAAGTGTGTGAGAAAAAATCACAAATATCAGGTAATTCTCTGAAGTCATGAGATTCAAAAAAGGAATGTTTGTCTTTCACAACTTACTCGGCGGCTTCTTGACGTCGTTTCTCATTTAGCTCTTCCATGAATCGAGTAAACTGATCAAAGAGATGATAAATGATGTCGGCTGTAAATATACGAACTCCCATCTCAACTGCGTGCTCCCGTGCTTCCTTTTCAACATCCACATCAAAGGCCAAGATAGTTGCAAATTCTGGCATGCCCTTTTCATTCATGATGGATATTTTGGTGACATCTCTCTTGTGAACCGTACCGATACCGATAGCACTCACCGGTATCGGAGGCTTAGTTTCCTCTCTAAGGAATTGTAATAAGGCTTCTAATGCGCCCAATGTAGACGCTTGGACTCGAACACCCTTCTTATCAGTACTCAATTTACCTCTCAAATCAGAGAGGTCTGACATGACCTCCGCTTTGATATCTTCTTCCTCATCGTCAGGTCCGACAACCATGACAGGAGTACCAGCCATTACCTTCTCCAGATTATTGCCGATTATTTTGACTCCTAGAGCCCCCTTGACTTGTTTGTGATGAATATACTCAGATTTAATACGCATTTCCCTGCTAGGTGGAGGGGTAAGGAGCCCACGGATTTCGGTAACAATAGGTCCGTCAAGCGTGCAAAACACAGCTTTGTCGCCTTCATTCAAGTATCCATTGACTACAAGAACATCAACTGTCATACCAAGACCGTCAATCGCTTTCACTTCTAACACAGTACATTGCAGGTTGGCGTGCCACATGATTTGTCTCCAAATTTTTTTCTGTGCCATTTGACACAACAGCAACAGAACGTCTTGGACTCCTTCTCCCGTGACGCCTGAAGTAGGAACTAATGGAATAAAATCAGAATTTTCCCAGTCGTCGTCTCCCATTTCCCAATAGAGATTGGAGTTAACCCCCTGCTCCATGAGTTGTACCTTCGCATCTTGGGTGCGGGATCGAAACTCCTGTATAGTACCCTCTGGCTGCTCCTTCAGAGCATCGCGTATCGGAGTATCTTTACAGGTCTTCCAAGCATAACATCGATCTACCTTATTCAATGCAACTACGAATGGTACCTCACGTTGAATTAACATTTTTAAACTCTCAATGGTTTGTTGTTCGAGACCGTGCATCAAGTCAATGACTAGAATTGCCACATCGCAAAGGGAGGATCCGCGAGAACGTAAGTTGCTGAAGGATTCATGCCCTGGAGTATCAATAATAAGCATGCCAGGAACAGTGATATCAAACTTTTCGGTGGCGTTGATTTTCTTCGTTTGATTTACAAGAGTGGACTTTTCGAAGTACGTAGCACCGATTTGCTGCGTGATACCACCTGCTTCGCCTTCTTGCACATTCGTTTTCCTTATCTTATCCAAAAGTGTAGTTTTTCCGGTATCGACATGCCCCATAATGACAACAACAGGGCATCGAAGATGATCACGGCTTCGAGCTTCCAAATTAATTCGCTCTTGTTCGAGACGCTTTTGCTTTCCCTCATTTCGTTTCATTTCAACTATCTGATCCTGATAGCTCAACTCATTTTGCTGGGCTTCAATTTCGGCACGCTTTTCTGCTTCAATTCGTTCCCTCTCGGCACGCTCCAATCCGAGTATTCGCAATCGTTCGAGTTCCGCGACTCTTTCCTTCTCGATTAAATCCTCTTCATCGTCATCGTTCACGATTACCTTTTCAAGTCGTTTATCCAAGTCTTGGAACTTGTCATTATCATCATCATCCGATGCATCCCACTCATCTCCGGAATCATCCTCTGCTTCCGCATCATTGATCGATGCTTTTGCCTCGGCTTTCTCTGGAACAACTGCATCAGTAGCTTTCCCATTTTCATCATCATCATCAGCTTGAAGCTCCCAGTCGTCAACTTCGTCGTCTTGTTCTTGAGTACTCTTGTCCTTTTCTTCCTCTTGTTTCGAGTTGGCTCCTCGGCCTTTGCTCTTTTTTCGATTGTCATAGACTACCTTGGACTTCTTGGGTGCGGTCGAAGCAGTATCCTTTACTTCTGAATCTGGATCTTGTGATGCTGCGCCTACCACTGGAATCATACCAGCAAGTCGCATTGCTTCCAACCTCTGTTCAGTCAATCGTGCCTTTTGTTTTTGAGCCTTTGTCATATAAGTTCCCTCTTTCTTTTGCCGTTCCACCTTTTCACGTTGCTTTTGTTTCTTCCGCTCCTTTTCTTCTTCTCGACGTCGTTCTTCCTCTTCTTCTTGTCGGCGCAATTCATCCAAACGAGCTTGCTCGGCTTCCTCCAATTTTCGAATTCGTTCCTCTTCCTCTTGCTGCTTTCGAAGGCGTTCTGCTACCAAACGACCTGCAGCAGAAGGCTAGATGAAAAATGACAGAATAGATAGAAAGATATGATCGTTGAGAAATCTCATGGATGATAAATGGAAATTCAACATTCATTCAATATCATTTTGTCTCTCTTACCTTTTTCTTGGAAGTTTCTTCTTCAGCTTTAGCACCCGCTGGTTTCTTTTTCTTCTTCTTCTTCTTGCTGTTCGCATTGTTATTATTATTGTTGTCATCATCGTCCTCGTCAGCAGCGCCTCCCTGAGAGGACGCCAAAAAGGCGGCAGCAGCTGATTGGGCGGCTGATTCTTCTACCTTGGAACTTTCATTCGTTGTTGACGTAGTAGTCGTAGTAGTAGTAGTGTTGGTACTTGTGGTTGCTGCCGTTGTGACGGATGATGCGACAACCTCATTCTTTGCGGCTTCTTGTTCTAGAAGTGCCTCCCAATCATCATCGTCTGATTTTCCAGCAGAACCTTTTTTTACATTCGTTTTCTTTTTCCCCATGATAAATATACGGCTTACGAATAAATGAAGTCAGGATATGCTTTTTTGTAAGGTAAGGTTACTACACGATTGTCGTTTTGTCTCTCAAGAAAGGTTGGAGGAAATATCACCGGTGCTGGAATATGAAATTCAATGAAACGTGGACGAAAGAAACTATCAACGATGGTGCGACCTGGAGCACTGTGGTGGTCAGACATTCGTCTTGCCGTCGGCGGAACATAAATCTGAGAACTTTCTCCTTCAAGGAACAAGTTAATTCTCATGGCACATATCTCTTGTTGTAAATTTAACAAGTCATGAATATATGTATGCCTTCAATTAATTAACTTAACAAGCCTTTATGAAATCAAGGTCTGAAAATGGAGTCTAGATGCACCATTGGGTAGTTGGCTCTAACCGCTAGAACAAAATTACACTATATTCGATTATGATTCATTCACAATTTATTCTCATGATATTCTTGAGGTTTTTTTGTCCGTTGTATTGCAAGAGTCAGCAGGAGTTGCAACATAAATGTTGACACACGCATTTTTTACTGTTCATGGTGTGATTTCAAATTTCATCATGCAAGTGTATGGTAAATTGAATTGTTTGAAGACCTTTTGTTTTTCCATCTCTAAATTACGGCAAGGTAAAGAGAGGATTCCCACATACTACCTTGAGTTTTGGTGGGAACTTCATCTTTGGCGTCTTTCTTCAAGGTTCGTTTTGCTTCCATTTGATTGATGAAATGTTGGAGGAGAAACAACTTGTGCAAGTTGATCATGTCTACTATTTGGGGAGAAAATTGGAATATCATTAAAAGATGCCCATGAATCTACTTCTTTGTAATGAAACTTTCCATCGCATTATTTGACAATTGGCAGATGAATTACAGACATATGATGATCACTGTCAAAAACATTTGTAGTGGGAAGAATGTATTAAATAAATCCGAAATTGAGCGATGTGTATAGAAATTTGAAATTCATCTACGGCGTAAGTGAGCTGCGTTTTTGAATGCCTTGTTAAAGCGGATTGGGTCAACCAAGCGTTCCATTTCATTTTCGACTTGATTCAAGGTAGCCGCAAAAGTAGGAAAGTTGACTTGATGGACTCTACACTTGAAACTTTCAACTTTGATGCAATCACACTCTTGTTGCCACCAAAAACGATAGCTTCATTAATGTCTTTTTCTCCGTATTATCCACAACCGCCACATGATAAAGCTATTGATATCTTGTCAATTTCTGCTTCTGAATTTGAACTTTAAATTCATGCTTTGGTTTGCACTCTTTTTAGTTCAACGACTAAGGTGTGCTTGCGATCTATTAACAATGTATTGTACAATTGTTTCTGGCTTTGCTTCTAGCTGCTGCCTATCATTCGAATAGCTTTATTTTTGAGAATCTTGAAGATTATTCCGATATCGATTCTAACTTGAAGTTGCCACTCGCTATTATGCTTTTTCAATTGCTTTACTTGAGACTGCTGACCTGAAAAAATTATTTTTTCTAACGACTTGAATGTTTTGCTCTTGATTTTTGTGCTTCCAGCATGTGATGCTAGCTACTCGGCTTTAGATTTACTAGTGGGGTGGAGTGTTGGTGTTATTTGAACCGCTGTATTTTTTTCATTCTTATATGTGTATTGCCTTCCTTGTCTGTCATTAGGAGGCCCTCCACTGATTTAGGAGTTGTATTATTCTCTATCTTTCAAAAGTCTTTAAGCGGCAAGTACGAGCGATTCCATGTCAGACTTTTCTTGGTAGTCTGTTTAACTATCACTCATAAAAACATGCGATGCCATCCGTTATTAAGCCGCTTTAGTTATTGGTTAAATGTGAAGTGAAATTGATGATATTATTGTAGACGAACATAACACTACAACGTTTACATGCTTGCTAATATCACTAGTTAGTAAGTTATAATTTTGCTGTGAGATGTAATTGAAGAGATATGGTGTTAGTAAGAGCTGAAAATGATTTTCTGTCTAAAATCGGATAACGAATAAAGCTCCATCTGCACTTGTGGAATCAAAACATTGCACCAAAGCTTGCAAGGACTAGGACGTTACATAAAAAAAGATACGAGAAACAGGCAAATTCAAACCTTTTGAATGATGCAGACAAGTTTAGGAATGTGGGCTGAAAGCGCCGAGGCATTTTCCTGATACATCTTGACGTAATGAGATACTTTACTTATGATGAGGTAAGTTGCAATAATAAGTCTATAAAGTACTAATCAGAATATAAATCGATTACTACGCCATGATATGGCAACATCCCTTACTGTTAGTACAAGTATTTTTGGGAGTAAAAGGATTTCTATATAATTGCATATCTCCTCAGGACAGTCCCGGTTTATCTGCCTAAATCATTCTCGTCACAAATTTGGATGGTTCCAAAACTATTTTTTGCTGGCAAATTTAGTGATAATTTAAATATTGCTTGCACATAGAATGTATGTGTAAAAAATTCTTCCAAGATTGAAATGCAAATTTTGGAATCATGTTACTATGAATCATACAACTTGAATCATGTTTCACCGAAGCTCTTTACAAGAGGTGAATGCAAAATACATATATACAAATTATCTAAATTTTTATTTTAACTTAACATCGTGTTTACTCTTCATGGAGCATTTATGATCACTATCCAATAAACCTCGATGTGGAAAGGTCATTATATAAATTGGTATTTCAAAAATTAAGGATAAAGTCATTTACTCCCATTACAAAATCATGTGTGTAATCTTCTAGAAATTAAAGTCTTCAATACTAAGGTCTTTAAATTTTGATTTAGTTTCACCGGGACCTTAAGCGCTGCAGATTCCATGGATGGAAACTCATCAAAATCATGAGAATGTCCATATCATACCAGGGGCTAGCCTTACTTGGCAAGTAGGGACCATACAACATTCCTCAAAACAAAACTTCAAGTTGATTGAGAGTTTTAAGTCATCTTTGCCAAAATAGTCTTTGAATTACACCTTCCAATAAACAGAAGTGAGTAACATCACGAATAAGTCATTTTGTTCTTTCAGAATTTCAATAAATTATTCGTCGATTCATCTTCGAATCGTTGTCAAGCTGGGCTCATTACCAGTGAGACATTGTTTCACTTAATGATGCAACTACAATAGTTGGGCTACAGGTTGAATTTTTCAAATCTTCGTGTATCCAATAATCTATTTCGGATTTATCAATTAATGAATCATTTTTTAATCTTCCACAACTAATTCATCCTTTATTGTTCCTTTTATACGCCAGACTGCCTTGAATAACATCAAGGCAGCATTAGCACAATACCCAGATATTGTCAAAGGAATTCGATCCAAGGCATTCGCTCAAATATTTAATTTTAAAAACGCTAAATACAAAGACTGTAAGGGTATGAAAAAGAAAGTAAAACGCAATATGTCATCATCTGGCATAGCAAAGAAAAACGATGCGAGGACATGGCTCGTCGATGATCAGGAAATGTTAAATCAACAAGATAAAAAAAGAAATAAAGGAAAAAATATTGACCACAGAATGAGAAAGGGACTGCAAATAATCCTGTCGCAACGTCAAACCACTGAACTCACTAGAGAGAAATTGGAAAGGCTACGTCTCACAGGAATTCTCACAGCCCGGGATGTGCGTGATATTGCCGTTAATGTCAGAGCATCCAAAAGTGCCACGAAGTTGAAATTGGATCGATTACATCAAGCAAATCAAAATAAAGCAAAAGCATACACATCGAGTAAAGTCAAAACTGGATTCTCCTTAGGAATGCAGGCTAATGTAAGTACGAAAGCCTCTTTGGTTGAAAATAGGAGGAAGATGTGGCTCAAGCTATTGCAGCAAAAGGACTTGAGTTTAGCTGAAACGAAGCGAACTTTGACAAAACATCGATACATAGATAACACCAACGGACTGGAAGAGGTCCCAATTCAGGAGACTGACTGCAATCACAACTTGATGCAGTCAAAACATCTAAAATTGTTATGTCTTTCAGCACTTGAAAGTGTCGAAGCCAAAGAAAAGGGTCAGATTGCTCCATGGAAAGAAATCGAGAGAGAGAGAACTCGAGAAGAACAAAGTCATGTCAGTAAACAAAGTCGGAATCCTGCTACTTTTAGATGTCCTGTTATCGCTATTCTTGGACGCACAAATGTAGGAACAGCACCATTGGCCGTTAGGTCTAAGAAATCACGTTTCCAAGAAGGCGATACTGTAGGTATTAGTCAACAACTTAGCATCACTTACATCGAAAAAGGTATATTACAAAGTCAGGCAAAGAATCATAGCGCAAGTACAGAGCCCGAGATCCAAATTCCAGGTATATATGTCATTGATACTCAGGGAAAAGTATTCTATCGTAACTTTTTTTCTCGCGGGTCCTTATTTTGCGACATGGCGATTCTAGTCATTGACTTGAAGCACCGTCTGGAAGCGAAGAACATTGAAAACTTGAACATGTTAATTAAGCATAATGTACCGTTTGTAATTGCACTAAATGATGTAGACAAATCCTACAGTTGGAAGCATCCCTGCAAAGGTACTGCACTCAGGGATGCCTTGAAGAAGCAGACAACAAGTACGCCGAAGGATTTTCGTAGCCGTATCCAAAATACAAAGGTCCAATTAATGGAACTGGGGGTCAATTCCAATCTCTATTGGGAAATGGAGGATGAAGATTGGGAAAATGCAGATTTCGTGCCGATGGTTCCCATTTTGTCAAGTGTCCCTGGAGAAGGCATTGACGATATAATGTGGATTATGTGTCAGTTGGCCAAGAAAAAAATCTTGAAGCAAATCATTTGGCATGATTCTCTCCAATGCACTGTGCTAGAAGTGAAATCAGTTAAGGGGCTTGGTGTGATAGCTGATGTCCTTGTACTAAATGGATATTTGAAAGTAGGCGACAACGCTTTGTTTTGTACCATTGATGGGGCAACAATTAGCCCCATTCGAGCGATCCTTACGTTGCATCAAATTCAGAATATGGTAGTTAAATCATGCCATCATTATCACAAACAGGTGAAGGGTACTTCAATTGTCAGTATTGTTGGGAATAAACTTGATAAAGTTATCGTAGGCACACCTGTGCTTATTGTCCGGGCGAGCGCTAAGGAAAACGTGAATATTAACGATGAACTTCCCCCAAAAATCTCTGATTTGATGAATAATTTGCATACTGAAAGGAACGGCATCCAAATAAAGGCATCGTCTATGGGAGCTTTGGAGACTCTATTACAATATTTTAGAAAGGAATGTAAGCTGGCGATACCCATCGGTGCAGTTGGCATCGGTAAGGTCTACAAGCGTGATGTCACGAAAGTTTCCATAATGAATAAAACGAAAAGCTCAGGATTTGCCTTAATACTAGCATTTGGTATGAAAATCGAAAAGGATATTCATCACTACGCAGCAAACATGGGAGTTCGAATCTTCACAGCATACACTGTACAGCATCTATTGGAATTTATTCAATTTACGAATGGCATTGATGTAATACGAAAGCAAAAAGCAATTGAGTAAGCATCATCAAAATATTTGATGAAAATTTCGAATGCATAATAGTTTGTAGTCATGCTGTATCACTACTTCCACCTTTTCTCACAGCGATATTTTCTCTTCCTTCTACCAATAAACACTATCCAAAGACTTGCAGTTTTTCCATGTATCATCAAAATTCTTCCCCAATATGTCTTCCGCCGCAAGGATCCGATTATTGTCGGTTGCAATGTAATAAAAGGGATTTTGAGACTTGGCACACCACTTTGCATCCCTTCTCGAGGAGGAATTTACATCGGTAAGGTAGCATCTATTCAACGTAATGGGAATAATATAGTGAAAGCCCAAGCCGGAGATTCAGTGGGGATAAAAATTGTGAATGATCGATGTCCGAATCTCACCTACGGAGGTCGAAAATTTGATGCAACGCATTGCGTATACTCAGAGCTAACCAGGAGTTCAATCGAAGCAGTAGAAATGTACTTCAAGGAAGAAATGCGGCCGAAGGATTGGAAACTCATGTTGGAACTTAAATTTATGTTCAATATCTTGTGAAAGTTGAAAGAGGACGTGAGTAGGCTTAAAGTATCGTTAAAGTTAACCTTATCATGCATGAACGACAAAACTGGCTACTCATTCAAAGTTAGATAAAAGTTTAAATTGATAACCTCATTTCAGAATTTGAATCCGCGTATTAAGAAGTAAGAGCGTCAGAACTTCAGTAACTGCATTTGGTAGAACTTCGAAATTTATCGTGCTACTAAAACGTTTTACCCCTCGAACTAAGAACGACTGAAAACATCCACGCTGCTACTACGACCAACGAACTACGAACTACAAAAACTACGAACTACGAACTACAAACTACGAACTACGAACTACGAACTACGAACTACGAACTACAAACTACGAACTACGAACTACGAACTACGAACTACGAACTACGAACTACGAACTACAACCTACGAACTACGAACTACGAACTACGAACTACGAACTACGAACTACGAACTACGAACTACGAACTACGAACTACGAACTATGAACTACGAACTACGAACTACGAACTACGAACTACAAACTACGAACTACAACTACGAACTACAACTACTAACTACAACTACGAAACTACGAACTACGAACTACGAACTACGAACTACAACTAACGAACTACGAACTAACTACGACTATGAA
>CAAAJI010000010.1:0-29753 GCA_900642245.1 Fragilaria radians | reverse complement strand
GAACTACAACCTACGAACTACGAACTACGAACTACGAACTACGAACTACGAACTACGAACTACGAACTACGAACTAACTACGAACTACGAACTACGAACTACGAACTACGAACTACAAACTACGAACTACGAACTACGAACTACGAACTACGAACTACAACCTACAAACTACGAACTACGAACTACGAACTACGAACTACGAACTACGAACTACAAACTACGAACTACGAACTAAACTACGAACTATGAACTACAAACTACGAACTACGAACTACGAACAAACTACGAAGTACAAACTACAAACTATGAACTATGAACTACGAACTACAAACTACAAACTACGAACTACGAACTACGAACTACATCCACGCTGGCTACAGCCCCCTTCCAATTCGTATTTTTCCTACCCAGGACCACAGAAATGATTATTTGTAGATCATTTTTTTAATCTAAGCAGCTGCTCTTGAGGCTTGACTTTATTTGAGTTAACAACTCTTGAGACTTGCCTTGGGACTTGACTTGACATTGGTTGCTCGTGAGACTTGATTTGGGACTTCATAATTGACTTGACTTGACTTAGCATTCGATGCTCTTGAGACTTGACTATGAACTAAGGATTTGACTTGCGACACTATGACTTGAAAAAATGAGACTTTGGGGCACCTGGTCTAAACTTAATTTTCGCATTTGGAGTCTATACATTAAATTGGGACTAGGCATCAGTCTACACTTGAATTGAGACTTGACATGATTAAAAACGGGACGTAAACACAATAATCAAAACCCCCATCCTCCCCCCGTTGAAATTTGATTTGGCTTTTGCCTTGGAACTTGACTTGATATTACTTGGGTTGGGACTAGACATTGCTTGACTTCACTTTGGTGGATGAAATTGATTTGAGTTATTGAGTTACTTGGGATGATAGCCTTTACTTTGCAAAATAAAACAACAATCAAATACCCCTCTTGATAACGTAAGTTAGTTTTTGTAAAAGCTTTTGTTATGTTACATACCTTTTCTAACAACTAACCAAGGCTTTGAGTCATTCATATAATTAACTAAAGTTTAAACGCACTTTAGTTGTGATAGGATATATATTTTCTATATTTGTTTGATCAATTTAGTTTATTGTGAACCATGAGTACACAAGGCACTTCTTAAAGCTTGAAACGTCCTTGTGCGGTAGATTCCAAAAACTTGGATCTTTGTCTCTAGAGCAGGAACCTGAGTAAGCTAATTCACGTTTTATGCCAGAGGAACACTTGCAATTCCTACGTAGAAGATAAACGGGAGTATTTTGGAGTGGAGTAACATACCTTCCAAATCTTCAAAACTCTGCATTGCAGCTTTCTAAACAGTTTAACATCTTTTTACATGTTGCCTGCCAAATTTCCATTTACTTTCTCTCTTGTTTCCTTTGAATATGCTTCTCAATTTGTTTCATTGTTACTGCACTTGCCTTTGCTCCTCTAATCCTCGCCTTTCTCCTCTTTTCCAACAATTACCTTTGCTAATATAATACTTACATTCCTTCACCCACACTTACTTTCCCATTTTTATTCTTTCAGTCATTTCTAATTCCTCTTGCTTTTTAATGTATTCAACTATTATTTTTCAACTTATCGTTTTCATTAATTTTAGAAATCATCATTATTGTTGATAAGATTATGTCACTTCAACTTTCAATGCATGGGTAACTACAGCCACATCCAAGTTTTCAAGACTTCCTATTTAGTAGGGGTGAAGGTGGTACAGTGGAGATACCAGATAGAATGGTGTCTCCTGGAAATAATATTGAAGGCCTTATCCATGGCATATTTGGTGATGGATAAAATTTGACAGAATGGGCATTCTTACCGTCATAAATAATGCTACAAAGATTAACAGTAAGGCTTTTAATCTGATACCTGGAGATTCAAACCATTTTAAAGGGTGATTTTGATGATGAATAAGAAATGGGCGCATATTCCATTGAATTCTTAAATAGATTACAACTTTCAGACCTTCCACCATACGCTCTGGAACTTAACAAGGAATATTGTTTATGCTACTTAGAAATCTGAATCCATCAAGAGGATTATCGAATGAGAGTGGATGCATCTTTTATGTATGTCCATAAATCTATTGAGATACAACCTAATTGAAGGCAAGTATACAGGAGAAGAAGTGTTGATACACAGAATTACTCTTCGGTGTGATGATCCAAGATCACCTTTTAAGCTTTACAGGCGACAGTTTCCTGTTATAAGTACATTTCGCAAAGACAAAGAATAAGTCACAAGAACAGCCTTTCGATCAGGCAGTTTAATACTTGGAATCACAAGTATTGAGACATGGACACTTAGCTGTATGCTGATTTGTCAAGAGGTAAGTGTCCAGATAAGATAAAGGTATTCACAGGATCAAATGAACATTCTGTTCATTATGTTGTTTATTCAGAAGTTATCACACAGAATAAAAAAGATACAACATTACAATTATCTTTCCTCCCATTCAGATTAACTTGTTGTCAATAACCGCACAACAATTGCGAAGCAACGCAAGTGCCCACTAGTCTCCTGAAGAAAGTTGTAATGGAAAGGAACCGGATGGGGAAAATGGGGAATATCAGATTGGTATCTGGTCCCCGTTATAAAATGTTCAAGGAGCAAATCTCAAAACTATTTCTTCATACGAAGATGGCATGAAAAAAGAAATTAGAAAAGGGAGGTAGACCGGATGTAATTGCTTCAGTATCATCCTACAGGCCTGGATGCTACAAAATTGCATACATATGAAGTAATGAGAAAACTTTACATACATTTTGGTCAACTTCTATAGGGAAATCTCAAATGAAACGGTTGATTGTTGTACAAAAAGCTTGAGAATTACTTTCACAATGAATTTAATATTCATAGTCAAGAGATTTCTAGGGAAAAGAATTCATAGAGAAATTTATTTTGTGAAATTATTTTACGATAATTGACGGATATCCAGTTACCTTTCAAAAATGTGCCAGACAAAGTAATGTGCACACAAGATTGGAATAAGAAAAACAGAACGTAATGCAATTTTCTGTAGATTGCCTAAACCAGTTGCAAAAATATTATTAAATTGTAGACTTATTGACAAAGTATTCTTCCTCAGAATGACTATTTAAAACTTAGGAAAAGATTATACACTTTGTGTTCCAAGTTAAAGTTAAAACTACAACCATATCTGAACAAGGGAGTGAGGGAATTCACATGCATTCCATAGAAAATTCTGATCTCTCTTGAAAAATGTTCTCTTGAAGTACAGCATAACTTATTCAGCAACAATCGTTGCTTTTGATATTCATATTTTTACATTTTTCTCATGTATTCTTTTTCATATAATTTATATCCTTCACTCTATCTTTCTATTATTTTAGCCTAACTATTTAAAAAAATTAGTATCTCTCAACTGCTATGTGGAGCAGATATCCTATCGTACATTTCCCACAGCCCTACTCCAAATAAGAA
This sequence comes from Fragilaria radians, assembly GCA_900642245.1. NCBI lineage: Eukaryota > Bacillariophyta > Fragilariophyceae > Fragilariales > Fragilariaceae > Fragilaria > Fragilaria radians. The sequence goes on along the minus strand of CAAAJI010000010.1, from coordinate 26,270 downwards.
CTAACCAGTAATGGCGTATCAACTAACTATTTCTCAACGGAGAAGGAAATACTTCAATGATTAGTTTATTACTTCATCGTGTTTGTCTTCATGAATACCAACAACAACAAGAAAATATCTTACACTCAACGGTGTTGGTTTCGACTAGTTGATGACGCTGTGATCTTGATTTTGATAGGCCTGGAGATGTATGTCTTCCAGTTTTGTGTCGCTTTGATTTTGACTGATGGGTATGCATCCTTTCTTTGTGGAATTGTCCCTTTTCAACTCCGACTATACAAGAACAGGTCTACCTTCTGCAGTAGCAACTGCATGCCACTGGAAGCAGATGAAATCATTGGCGAATATGGAAAGTCAGTAATTGAAGCTCTCGTTGTACTGGTTCCTTCCTAAACCGTAGCATTTGCGAGGGGTATTCGCACACAACAGCATTCTCATGATAAGAATTCAAGAATCTTGAATTAAGAACTATCAGAGAGCTTGAAGGCTTTGACCCAAGCAAATGATGGTTTCTTGGACTCAGCGCATGATTTTCCATTTCCCGTTGGTGATTTTAAGAACAAAACTTTGTTTGTTCGTAAATGCTATGCTGAAATGTTTAATCTTTTACTTGCGAACAAATACAGAAGAAAACGCTTTGCTATCTCTGAAACTCCAGGCGTTGGAAAACGTCTTTTCTTCATTTACATGCTTTGGAGCTTTGTTCAACCAGATGAATTGTAGTTTTGTAACAATTTTAGTCTCATTTCTCTTTCATTGACCTTGGAAAAAAAGAAGTCTATAATGTACTAGAAGATTCTGAAACTGATGTTTGGAAAGCAAGTGATTTGTACATTATTAATGGCAAAGTTATGAAACCACTGCCACCTTACGGTGTCACTCTATTTGTATCTTCACCTTGTTCAAAACCCTATTGAAGTTATGTAACATGTCATGATGCAATGCATTTCTGCTTACCCATTTGGATGAGAACCCTTTGCCATCCACATGTCTCTTGAGAAGCGCTGCAGGCCACTTATGATGTCTACGGAGAGGTTGCCAGAGCAATCATTGGTGTTTCACTCAAACCGAATCAACTTGTAAACATGTTAGCTATGGAAAATGCATTGTCAAATACCCAGGCTGTGGATGACATCAACATTTTTCCTGATATCACACAAAGTCATAGCAATAGCATTACCTTGGTTCATTGCATTTCTGGAAAAGTGAAGGGCTTAAATTACCAGGTTTTGGAGACAGCTATAGCCCCAAAACATGTGGCAAAAGAGTTGTGGAAAAGGCATTACAATACTGTGTGTCATAAACTGCAGCGTTTCTTAAATTTTGCAAGAAATGAGCATTCATGTTGTTTATTTGAAAGTTATGTGCACTTGACACTTCAAAGTGACAATGTTGTATTGCCATGTCAAAATCTGAAGACTAGGAAGATTGAATCCAATTTCAGTTTAGCTTCTGGATTTGCTGAAGTTAGGAGCTTGAAGAGGAGTGATTTTCCGGGTGGGTTTGAGGAAGGATTTTATTACAAGAATTGTGATAACCTTCCAGCCATTGGTGCTGTAATCCTTCAAGTTGGTTTGATGCAAGCAACTATTAGCTTGATGCATCAAATTATGGGACTTGAGACACTAAACAAAATCTGCAAAATTGTAAGTAACCAAACTCAACAGTAAGTGCCATCTTCAGGGGAAAGATCAAGGAAAAAGCAAAGGCGTATTGATGAACCAGTTGTAAAGTTATATTTTGTAGTTCCAAAGACCAAATTTCAGGCATTCAAGTATCAGCAGTTTCAAATTGCAAATAGGAAATACCAGAGGTTGCTCCAAAGATTCAGCAATATGCTCTTGAACTAAATATTATAATTTCAAAGCCCAATTGGGCCTGTAAAGACATCAAGGCAGAAGATTATTAATTGTGTCCTAAGAAAAATTCAATCATGAATCAAATACGGATGTATCATGCACTTTAGTACATCAGGAGCGTCCAGTTAGCAAACCTAATTCATAGCTCTTCACCTACAAGGTGCTTCCCCAATAGCCATATTGTGAGACTAAATTCAAGAATACTTGTTGTTCATTTAGAAACTAACATTATATAATAAGTTAACATGATGCTCCAAAGAAAGAGCAATAAAAAAAATTGTACCAAATTGCAAAGAAATCAAGCTTGAGAGCAAATCTTTTTGATCCCAAAATTGCTATTATTCACACTCATTTCACAAGAAGTATTCCGGATCCTGATAAAATTGCAAAACATCCCAGTGACCACAACTTTACACACTTTGCTCAAGTAGTAGGATGTAATTTCAAGGCTGGAATACAACAGCATCTGTAATGTAGCTGACTTTTAGGAGATCAAGTTTCAAAGCATATTTCAAGAATGAAACATAGGAAAAGGTAGAGATGGAAAAGAGACATTTGAACATTTGATGAAAGTTATCAACAGTAACAATGCTGACAAAGCCATTTTTGGGACATTGTGAAGAGGTTTGTCAATTCAGTTTGCCGGACATGACCAAAAGCCAAAAGCCAAAGGATGTTATTTCAGCAACCAGCATAATTAGCAATCATACATTTGACGACACATAGAAGTATCTCAGCAAGAAGAAGGATCATTAGAGAGAACCTGAGATATACAAGATACAGAGGAGGGAACCTTGGAGTTATCATTTGTACAGATAGAGGGAACATGTTGTTGTTGAGACAAGCCAGGCCACAGATCTCCCCAAATATTGCCATTAACCAAGACCAAGGTCACAATGGGAAATATCAACAGAGGTGCTGGACAGCCAATCTTCTGCAGACATATTTTGGAGTCTTAATTTGGCGCAGAGTATACATAACTCTGGATAAAAATTATCACTTGAAACAATTGCAAGAGAATTAATAATTAACAGGAAGGTTACTGTACCTGGATATGAATTAGTCTGTTTGATGGCGCAGCGACGACAAATATACTTAATCTAGAAAATACTAACCCAGCAAGATATAGTTCAATCCATTGATACAGTAGAATGTATCTTTCCTAACAACAGTTTCCCAAGGTAATGAGTATCAAAAGGCAGAGTTTGTTCTCAACAAAGCAATGTCACACACAGGAGTGCGCTAGAGAGAGTAAATATCATTGATCAAAGTTCCAGATTCCGCATTAACACAGTCTCATGGGATAATGAGTTTAGCTTATTATTGGAAGATATGAAATCATTGTGGAACTTCCGTCCAAACTAAACAAGTGCACACAAACATATCCCTGATGCTGAGCGCAATAATTGCATTATTTAGTAGCTTGTCGGAGCAATGTACTATAGTTCACATTCAGCCATTTAACCCAAATTCTGATCAAAGAGCTGATCATGAAGGCAATCAGATAGCTAAATTGTTTATGCCAAACAGAGGAATTGCTCTTATTATAGTTCACACAAAATTTTAAATCAAGTGAAGTTAGCCTATCTCAGGAAACAGATTCAGATGATGGTATTAATGTATGTGAAGAATCAGAAAATAATGAAGACAATGAGTTTCCAGTACAGGAAGCACTTTGTCAATCTCAACGTCCAATTTGTTCTATACTGAGTTGTACAAAGTGGAATTATGATAAATTGAATTTGTTTCTGACTAAGCTTGATCTCATCCGCGTCAAGTTGCCCCCTTGTGAAGGTCTAATACCATTCGTTCGTATTTGTCCACTTCCTGGCAAATCTTCATTAGGATATGAGTTCATTCTCTCACTGTCTCTTTAAAACTATTTTTAGTTTCAGTTAGCTTTAAAATAAATAAAATTGTGAGTCAGTGTCTTCCCATACATAGGTATGTGCATACCTAGTGTATTTATATACTTTATCTTTTCTTGCACTAGCAGTATTTGATGTCTCCAACAATGGTATACAAATACATCTTTTAGACTGTCTGTTAATGCTATACTCGATATTGTTCATTCCACATAAAGCTATTAAAGTTATGTATTTCTTTTAGTCTATACTTAAAGGCATGAATCAATGAAACCACCAACACAACATGTATTAAGGTCATACAAAGCAGAAATAACTATCCCATTTGATTTTATGGAAGCTAAAGTTATAGCTAGGATCATGCGTCAATTTTACGAAAGCATCGTTAAACGCGAGCTCAAATTTGGAGAACATTTATTCTTGATATGGTTGATTAGTTGGAAATCGATGATTAATAGTTTTTCACCAGACTATTTAAATAAATCTGTGACCTCTCAATGGGATGCAATTGATTTAAACTGCAAGAATACAGTTCTTCGGCTGAGAAGTTTCACTTGAAAAGTTTGAGCAGACAATAACGTCCAACATCAATTATTCAACGCACTAACTAAGCCCATAGGTAAGTTCATTAAACTAATAGCGCAGTTAATACGGCCTACCGAAAATATACCTTAGTTACAAGTGTCAAAGTGCACTCAAGATTCACTGGAAATTTCAGTGATCAATAGAATGCTAGTAGGGATTGAATCAACTACAAATTATTGAAATTAATTGAATTACACTCGTATCACCGATACCATGATACATTTCTACAGACCTAATTGGTGGCATAGTGCATTACACATTTATAGCCTCTACGTGCTACTGAAGAAGATGAAGAATGTACCTTTTAAGTTGATTGTTTGGAAGATAAAGAGGAAAAGGAGATGTTCAGCATATAAAGATTCCAAGTGTGTCAAGAAGTTGGGTCATTTGCTTCCTGTCCTCCCGTTGATTCCTCAGAAGACAACAAAGAAGGGGAAAAAGGAAACTATATTGCATGATGCAACCAAGTACAGAAGCATGTCCGGAAATTCAAAGAGGTCAATCCCCAGGAATGGATTGATATGCTAAGAGACTTAGGGGAAATTTGGACCCAGAATTCTATTGCGGGTGGCACTGACAGCGCCTCTACAGAGGAAGCGTTGGTACGTGGAGAGATTGCAGTTGCATTTGAGACAGCCCTCCAAGATGCCAAGACAGCATAAGATGGTCATTCAAGGCCAATCAGTGTAGGACACGTCAACCAAGCCTTGAATGCTGTAACAGAGGTAGTTTTTCTGCATTGGGCATTGGAAACTACACAACTATGGATGAGCAGGATGATGTTTTAACCGGTAGAGTTGCCCACAAGACAGATAACTCCATCAATCAACCGGTTAAACAATGACCATGGAGAGTTGATTGGAGAAGAAGGCAACAATCCAGAAGAAGAATCCTCTGGAAATAAATCCGTTTGACAGACACTCGTACGATCATTAATTAGCAATAGAAACTGTTACAAATACTTTAATTCCACGGCAACATTACTTAGACCTAGGAAAAAGTCTAAACTAGCGCAATTATCATCAATTGCAATATGATATATAGCCACCATATAGGGTAGCAAAGACCCAATTGCCTGGAAAAGCATGAGATTTGTGCTTGAGTCAGGTGTACAGCAACCCTGATTAACCAGAGCTTAGTAAAAACATTAAAAACAACGAAAGAAAAGAGAACAAAGTGGACTACAAAAGCTGGTAATTTTAGTACTCACAGGAAATGTGAGATAAGCTTTACATTACCAGCCTTACACACACATAGACAGATTACATGGAACTGCAATTTGGACTAATCGAATGCTAAGTCAATTAGTTATGGCTTAATCATTGGCCGAGACTTTATCCATGAAATAGGCATTGACATCTGCTTCAGCGCAGCTGAAGTAAGATGGGATAATACCTCAATTCCAATGCAACCAGTTGACAAATCAACAGAGGAGTTTGAACAAGAGTTTTTGTTTTGCTCAAGACCCTTTAACCACAGATGCTGAAAGAATTCAGAATATAGTGAAAAGTAAATACTACCCTGCAAACTTAAATAAGATTGCAACAGAATGCCACTTGTTAAATGCTGATCAACAAGAAACCTTACATAAGCTACAGAAAAAGTTTGCACACTTGTTTGATGAAACACTGGGAAATCGGAAAACAGGTCCAGTGAACTTGGAATAAAGGATAAGAAATGGGAAACCTTATCATTCAAGACCATATCTAGTTCCACACTTTCAAGTGCAACAGCTAAAACATGAAGTTCAACAACTTGTTGACTTTGGACTTTTAAGAATGGTTAATAGATCTAAATGGGCATGCCCCATGTTTACTAAAGCTAAGCCAGACAAAGCCTTAAGATCTCTACCTGATTTAAGAGAATCAAACAAGAAGCTAAAAAGAAACCCTTTCCAATCCCTAAAAATAAATTATCTCCTGCAAAAATTAGGAGAATTCTATCTTGCAACATCATTGGATCTAAACATGGGTTACTTTCACATAGGACTAACTCCTTATGCATCTAATCTCTGTATTGCGGTATTACCCTTCGGTTAATACAAGTACTTGAGACTTCCATTCACTAATGTAATAGCACAGACGCTTTCCAAGAGAAATGAGCAATTCATGCTTGACCTGGAATTTGCCAGAGCTTACCTCAATCATTGCTTAGTAGTGTCAAAAGACACCTTTGAGAGTCATTTAAAACAGCTAGGAAAAGGTTTCACCAGAAGTGTGTAGGCTTGAAAAAGAATGCCTCCAAAAGTCATTTCTGCTGTAATGAACTTAAATATCTAGGATACCTTATTGGTAGGAGAGGAGCTAGACCCACTAAAAAGAAGGCAAATCAATTATGAAATCAGAAGTACCAAAGATTAGAAAGCAGGCAAGAAGCTTCATAGAAATGGCTACTATTATAGGGACACAGGCCACATAGGTTGCACCAATTTGCACCAATATCTTCCCTCATCTTGTCTATTGCAATATGGGATTGGACCGAGCAATGTCAAAAAGCTTTTGAGGATACGAAAAGGCAAATAGCAAAGAAACATTGCTTACAAATCCAAATTTAAATAGAATGATTGAAATACTCGGGAGAGTTGATGATTTTAGGAGTGAATGCACGTTTCGATTCAGGAAGGGTATTGGGAATGCCCCATACCTTCATTTATGATTAAGATTTTATGTGTTTAGCTTATCCATAAGGGATATTAGGAAATTGAAGAAAAGTGTGAGTCAGCAATTAGGTAAAGATTAATTTTAGCAACCACAACTTTTAGTGCGACTTGCAATTGCATTTTATTGACTAATTCTCTTCATCTTTAATCATCTGAATAGAAGACTTGCTACCATTTTTTAACAGGGTAGAAAAAATCGAAGAGCATATATTTTTAATTCTGACCTTATTGTAAAATAAATATACCACTTAGATGGTATTCGAACCGCTGATGAAGGTGGACAAAGTGTAGTATCAGCTTCATGTTAACGATTTTGCTTATAATCCATTGAATTATGGCGTCAGATGCTTAGGCTTTTTAGATAAATGCCCCAACCACTTTTGGTATAGAAATTGCAGCATGCCCATGAATTTGAACCCAAAATGTTACAGGGTACTTTGTAGTTTATCCCAATTTTCAAGTCTCAGACTTTAAAAGAGAATTGGGAAGCTGAAGTTTTCAACAATAAGCTTATTCAAATCCCTGAAGTCATTGTGTAAAAATAAAGGGGAATTAGGCTATCATCCCTTGACAAACCAAAATATTTTTAATTGTCAACGTTTGTAAAGTATGGAGTTATTGAAGATTGCTTAAATATTAGTATCTGACTAAGATTATGAATTTTACATGCCCTTGAGATTGTCGCTCACTATCACATATTGACAACGATTTTATCCCTCATACTTGTTGCTAGAGAAATGGAATCATAGACTTGTAACGACCATCTGCACAATACTTCAATGGTGATAACGCATAACAAGATAGAAATATCCCTGCCTAGCATCATAGAGAAGATAAGTTATATTTCTCAGATAGGAGTTTTCCAAATCTCTTATTGCCTTTAACCATTCATTCTGAAATTCTTTGGCTGACTGCTTTAATTCTTATGTTGCCATGCTAAGTTTTAGAAGTTGCAATGGATTGTAGCATTTTTCAAACCCCTCCGGAAATTTATGAATCATTTGTCACCATTTTGGAATCTTTTCTAATTGTTATGCATATGTCATTAAATTTCATCCTCCCTTTTCTTTGTTTTGACTTCATTCCATTCTTATAGTTTTTGCATGTCCTATCCGCAACATTTCCTCATTTTCCAAAGATTCAATTGGGCTGAGTTGGGTAGAATACGTGTTTACCTGAAGGAATCCGCCACTATGGATGCTGATAAGTTAGAAAAACCTGGTCTTCAGACGTATCCAGCAGTTTTTTCTTAGTCGGCAACTGAGTATTGTAGGAATTGCCCCGAACACAACTGTTTACCAATCACAATTGAGTAAAAATGTTTATACCAATCACAATTACTTTATAATTTTTTTGCCAATCATCGACTTAGACGGCATGGGTTAGCCAGCCGTACTTGAATTTCCTGAAACCTCTCCAACTCGTGTAGAAATGAGGTGCAAACCCTTGATTATCAAACAAATTCCGTAACAATCGAGGAAGTACAAAGAAATTTCTCTCTGACTATTTTACCTTATTATAAGCAGAAGGTTTATCCGCATTATTAGAGACCTTTGAGTATCAATGAAGTTCGTATCCTTAGGAAAGGATGCCGCATTATTTTTTGCATCTCATTAAAGGAATTCATGCGTCAAACTTTTTCAAAGACTTTCAACGAAAGAAGTAATACACCATTAATAACTCCACTTATCTTACAATTTTCTTTTTACATTCCTGTCGATGCTTGACTAAAGAAAATAAAGGAAAGACTGAACATTACGCATTAGAATAACTAAGTCTCATCTGCCTATCCATTAATCATGGTGTTTACCTAGGGTAATTAATATCGCTTCGTTGAATACCTCATCGCTCTCATGCAAAGCGGAGAACACAATGATTTCTGAAAAGACACATAGCGTTCTTTGTATGTGCGTCAATGAAATGTACAGGACATCAACGGACTATCCTTGAAATAATTTGACAACTTGTTTGTCATTTTAACAGTATCCTCCACAGAATGTTTAACGTTTTATGGTTGTGGAGTATACTCATTACTATACCTTTTTGATGACACCAAAACCTACCCAAAGAAGGATGAACAATAAAATGAAAATAAGGAGTGAAACTCTCAAACAAAGGATTCCTCTTCTTTTCTTAGCGTTGTAATCATCCGTATCTTCTTTCAGAGTCATCTTTTGAAATTCCCTCATAACGACTTGAAGTTCCTCGATTGGTTGATGTTCCAATGCCGTTAACTTGGAACTCTCGTTTTGCAGTTCTACGTCTAGGGGGTTATCGCTGTTCCTTCCGCTGTTGCCCTGACGATCTTGTGAAGCGTTAAGCTTAGGATCTTGTTCGGTCGAAGCGGAATAGGCACCGGGCAAAGCCATTGTAGAGAGTCTCAAAGCCAGTTGAGTCTTCTCGGATTCAGTGAATGACGTTACCGGAGGAGCATCCTGTTGAGCCGAATCTTCTCTTCCATTCCCAGAAAATGACTCATAGGCAGACTTTGTTTTCGTCACCAGGTCGCTTCGAAGTCTGCGTACCTCTTGAAGAATACCATTCATCTCTCGCTTTTTACGAGTGGTAATAGCGTTGGCACTGCTTCAAGACTTTTTTTACGGGGAAGTTTGTTTGGAAACCCATACATGATAATGTATTGGTCTTTCTTTCATAGGTCTTTGCGACGCAATCTTGCATTTATTACCGAAAACAGAATGTTTCTACAGTTATTTAAACTGAGGTGTTTTTTAGGTAAAATTTTGAGGAATAGATTGAAAAATTTAGATTTATTACTTCAGTGTACGGACCGTCGCTTTTCGAAAACAAAAGCAATACCAGAGCGAATTGTCTAGCTCAAGCTCGAAGAACTTGACCGCGGTAGTAACATTTTCACATGATTCATTTAGAAATTTAAGATTTTGACTCGACAACGCATACGAATTTTTTTAGGTGCCGTTGCAATGAGATTGTAAAAAGATATTCTGACTTGCCGCGTCGTTTTCACTATTCAAGTTCATTAACACATGCACATTTACCACATATGCATGTTAAAAAGTTTAACAAATTCAAGATGCTGCAATTTAATGATTACCCTATTTTGATCGTTAATGGAGGTCAATACTCTCTTCCAACAAAATAATGTTTGCGTTTATTGCTACGAAGGTTTGCCCTTGAATTCATTCAGCATCTATAAATAGAAATCTTTGGATATTATCAGATTTCTTCTTGTGATTTTGATAAAGAGTCTTCTATACTGAAAATGCCTTAAGAGTATTACTAAGATTCAAATTTGTATGAATCTCCCAACCTCCCTGCACACAATATTGGAGATAACCATCAATACTAAGAATATAAGGCGGAAACAACAGTTTGGAGAAAGGAGAAGAAATATTGAGAGAAGTGTGAAGAGGCACTCTAAAATACTTACATATTTGAAGATAACCAATATAAGCACTACACGGGTTCTAAATTTCTCAAGGAGAACAAAATAATGGCCAACTTGGAGCAAGATATGTTCAACTACTTGTTTAAACTCTGCTCATAGAAGCCAGAGACAATTAGTTTGATGACATGACAGAAGAAGGAAAGATGGATTCTGATGAAAAATGATCATGATGAGATGGCATATTGAACATTAACGCAGCAACAATTAAAATGGAAATTGGAATAGGTATGTAAGTTTGGCATATGGATTGATACAATATATTTGTTTCCTGTATTCAGTGTGTCAAGACAATTCTTTGCTTTCATAGCATTTAATGAATGAAGAATATTGTTTTCATGCGTACAAGAGGAACAGGTCAAGAAACCAACAGCATAATCATAAAATAATTGAAAGTCAAAGGAGAGTGTGTAACAAATGATTCAGGAAACAAAACAACTCTATATATAAGCATACATATAGTAATTGAACAAAAGACAGCCAAACATCATTGGAGAAATACAAGCAGTTTTGAAACAAAAATGTAAATGCAAAATTTAGATTGATCATGTTGAATCAATGGTGTAATATGGAAAAAAGCGAAGAGAAAGTTACTGAATAAACATAATTGTCAATATCAATATCTTCATCAGTGATGAATAAATGATACAAGAACATACTCGATTAATACAATAATGGTTAAACAAAATAGTGTTGGCGAGGGTGTCCAGAATCAAACTCCACAGTACGATAGATTCAGAGGGGAATATATATCAACCTGCGAAACCAATATTTTCCCAACGCAAATCCACTCAGGATGGATCATACGGCACAGGTACGAAACAAGATGTTAGACTATACGACGACAAAGACATTTACTTGGAGGAAGGGCTTTCAAAATAAATAAAATACAAGGACGATATGTAATAAAATACAAAATCATTTAACTAATCGTGTAAGAAATGTAGTATATTCCTTTTTTTTTAATTGAAGAAGAAATTCCATATCATTCCAAGATGTTGATTTTGTCGAACGCCAGTCGAAAACAATGAAGATAAAATGAGAGATAGAAGACAAGGAAATACTCCATATTGAAACTATTGGATTCTCGGAGTTTTAATGTGTTTTGTTGTGTGAAAAGTTGGATAAGAGTGAAAAGTGTTGTCAGAGACGGGGAAATGTAGGTAGGATGCGACGATAACTATCTGTGTGTGTGTGTCTCTTTAGAGTTCTCCGACACCTGCACCACCACCTGCCATGATATTCGCAGCCATATTGGATGGGGCCACCATACCATCCATCATTGTCTTCCAAAGTTCTGCAAATCCCGATGCACCGTCTTCCATCATATCCTTGATACTTTGACGAGCCTCTTGGAATCCCTTTTGGAATTTGAGTGTATCCTTAACTTCTTCAGCCAGTCCCTGAAACATGGTTAGGGCTGGATGGTCGGGTGATTGAAGGAACAAAAGTCTAAGTTCTTCCATTTCGAGGGCTGTCACTTCACGTGTCGCTAGTAATAGTTCATTAAGCTTGAGTAACAATGGGTCAGTCAAGGCAGCTTGCATACCCTTCATGGTCTTACTAGCCGTTTCAAGGACGGCAGGATCTGAAAAGATACCCTTCATTTGATCGAATGCACCCTTCATCTGTTCTTCAAAGTAGGCTGGGTCGGCCTTGTACTTGGCCAACTCTTCGGGGGGGACTAGGCCGGTAAGTTCCAAATTGGCCAACACATCATCCTTCTTGGAAATGACAGCGTCCATAATGTCACCTTGAGTCATCATATTCAATAATTGTTCCATCGAATTCTGAAGAGCAGAGGGGTCCATCTTACTTATTTCATCCATCGCATCTTGGAATCCAGATGACATCTGTTGAATCGCTTGCAACGTGGCAGGATCTTCGAATGCCTTTGCCATTAGTTCTTGTATGTTGGATAGATCTCCAAGACCAGCAGTTTCTGATCCTGTCTTATCACCCTCCGATTTCAATCGTTCATTGAGTTCATGAAAGGATGTTCCAACCTTCTTGCGACCTGCCGCAACACCAAATTGAGCACTAGATGGCTAAACAAATAGGGAGAGAGAAAGAAAGTATGTCAATATTGAGTTTCATTATCATCCATGTCAAGCTTCATTAGCACAATGCAATTGTCGACTCTCGAAAGGATACAAGAAGAAGAAGAAGAAGAAGAAGAAGAAGAAGAAGAAGAAAACAAATCCTCCACAAAAAAAACGCAATCCATTCATTTTCTCCTTCTCGTGCCGAAACACAGGAGCAGCAAAATCAATCCTTCTTCCTCTTCAACATGAAGTTTCCAATAACACAAAAAGATTCATGTTCTACTCACAGATATCAAGAGACAACAAAGTCCCAACGAATTAATAAACTTCATTGTGAGGATGGATTGTGAAAGCAAATAGGAAATAAGTGATGGCGGAAGAGTGGGGTACTACAACGACTACTACGACTACTTGTAAAACTACCACCACATAACAACCACCAACACCATACTATTTGGGAACAAAAAGTCCTTTTCTTCCACGTGGGAAAAAAAGGCCCGTATGTCAATCGATAATTTTGACACGTGGAGGACACATTCCTTTAAGGATAAACCCGAGGGTGTTACCGACCAAGAACTAAAATAGACATTATAAAATCAATGAGCATGTAGAGTGCTTGGAGGTAAATCTATTGATACATAAAACAGAGGGATTGCTTAATGAGGGGGGAAACAGCATCTTACCTGATAGTAACTATGAAAACAAAGTTGTCAAATTCTGACAAACGTGTAGAACTGCAGTCACAAATAACAAGAATTGCTATAATGTCTCAATCAAAGCAACAAAGTCATATTACTGTAACTTCACTTAAATCAGGAAAAAATTAAGGATTCTAACATGTAATTGGCAAATCTATTCTCCCTAAACTGCTGCAGACATTGCAACATGTGAAATTGTTTATACCAAAATTGCTTTCATCCCAGTTATAAATAACGTGGATCTCGCACTATTCTTCATAAAATTTGATACAAGAAATCTAGAGCAGATTCATTGTTAACGTTAAAAGTGGAACAACAAAATTACATTAACTTCTTCCAAAGTAGTTTTTTTAGATGGTGATACAAACATAATCTTGTGCGTTCCATTTAGAAAAAAGGAATGCAGGATAATAATTTCTGAAGCACATATATCAATTTTTAGATTCTGCTTCTACATGTGTTTCTTGTTAAGCTAACATGAGTAACAAAAAATGAGTTACAGAGGCAATGTGTATTGGTATGATATCTAATATCAGCATAAAGCAATATGTCATTGTAATCTGCAGTTTTCTGTATTTCAATGTATGCAATAATGATTTAGGATTCAATTGACCCATTTTTCTGCTTTCAAAAGAATTTGATTTTGATGGGAAATCATGCTCTATAATTCCCATTTATTGTATCATATGTTAAGTAAAGTTACAATCATCTAAGGTACTTGAATTGCACTCCAGCTTGTAACGTGAAAGGTAAAAACAAACGAATGAGAATTTGATTCCACAATGCCAAAGGCTATTTCTGGCTATGCTCATGTCATGTAGCAGATGCCCTTCGATGGTTGTATGCGGTTTATCCTTAATGCCAATATTTCAATAGCCCTCAATCTACAATCATTGAACTACGGTAAAACATTTTTATCCTAGGAAATAAATAGGAAGTAACGTTTATTTGTATTTTGTCCGCCATTATACTCAGAACTTGAAGTCATCGTGAACCTTGCAAATACGACATTATTCTTTGCTATAAATGTACGGTGGGAGGGTATCGATAATGTCCAACAAAAAATGAATCTATATTTGAGTTATACTTACGAGATTGCTTAGAATGATTTTTCTAGTACAATCTATCAAAGCCTGGTGTTCGCATTGACTTTAAGGGACATAACTTATGAATGACTTGCTATTTGTGAAAGACAAAAACTCCATCATGCCTGGTTTTGTTTCAGAGATTCGACGATTACGAAACGATCTACTGAACAAGAGTCGAAGTTTTTCTCCTCTTACTTCTACTACCACTCCTACTACCATCCAGGGATCTGAAAGAGGGACTTTGGCAGTATCTTCATCATTACAGCAAAGCAAGGTGAAAGCCGTTGAATCCTATAGGCAGCAAATTGGAATATCTGAATTACCTGGAGCGTATCCGTGTCCGTCTCACCCACCCCATTCCGAACCGCCTTCCGAATTGAAGTCAAGACAAGGAGATGAAAGTGAGCAAACCGTTGCATCACATCAGGTGCAGGATGAAACCACTGCTCTAGGAAACGATATGGCATTTGATGAAAAAGACCATAATGCGATTGAAGATTTACAAATGCGGATGCATTCATTTCAGTCAATTATTGCAAAGGAAGATGCCGAACTTGTCTATGGTCGCAAAAAGCGAAATCTTATTTATTATTGTGCAACTATAGTGATTATTGGCGTCCTCTGTACACTATTTGGTATCATATTCGGAGTTTACAAAAGTAATCAGAGTGATATCCCGGGCCTAAATTTGAGAGAAAAACAAAGAAAGGATCTAAACGGCATGAATCCTACCATAGATTTGGAACCCTTCTTGATATCAGAATGCTACTTGAATGATACTCTCATTGAGTCGATAAAATACAAACATATCCGTTCCATTATTGAATCCGAATATCCGGATATTTATGGTCTTGACATCCCTTACAGCAGAACAAGCATTGCCTTGTGTTGGCTGTCAATGTTCGACACTTTTGACTCTTCCAAGCTCGACAGCAACTCTAGTCGGCTGGAATTTATTCAACGCTTTCTTGTTGCCATGATGTTCTTTCATGTAGATACAAAGTCAGCGAGGAGTTCCCAACGGATATCACCGACAGATACATTCAAGATGACTGCGGCGTCAGTATGTGACTGGTTATTTGTAGAATGTTCGAATGATCGTATATCTGGATTATTAATGAGTAATGAAAATTTACCATCCATAATTGCAACGGAAATTGGGTACTTTGACTTATTAACAAATTTTGAATACAGCACTTTCAATGATACTTCAAGCCAACTTCCATCTGAGCTCTGGAATCTGACTCTTTTAAAAAGACTTTTCTTGAGCATTACTTCTCTTGGTGGGACAATTCCAAATTCGTTAACTAATCTTCGACAGTTAGAAGAATTGTACATCGATGGGGAGAATCTCATTGGAACTTTTCCAGATGTTAGTCAGTTGTCTGAATTAAAAAGTTTGACCCTTAATGCACTAAAGCTAAATGTTGGTCTGAACCGATTAAAGTCGTTGCGTAAGTGTATGTATGAGTGACAAAGATTGTTCCTCAAGTTTTGAAGGCCGATCAATCTAATTCTATCATTCTAAGAACTACTTTCTCTTTTGACAGAAGTAAGTGTGCCGTCTGAAATAGGAAATCTTACCAACCTCAGTAAGTTACGATGGATGAAAACTGAAATATACCCATTTTTCTCTTACTTGTCCTCATCGTTACCGGCAGAAGAATTGGTTTTCAAACCTTCAACACCGTCTCCAATACCCTCTGAAATTGGATTAATTACTGGATTACTACACATAGCGATAGGGGGGAAATGTCATGGACTTATTCCTTCAGAGCTAGCATATTTATCGCAACTAGGTAAGTGTCTTGGATCATCAAAGTTAAAAGTAGAAACTCTTTACATCTCATGAAGTGCACTTGATAACTCTTGAATAGAGTCATTATCATTTGAAGGCCTTTCCGGTACATTTTCTTCCAAAGTACCAAACGAGCTTTGTCAATTGAAGGAAAAAACTAAACTTGAAATATTTGTATTCCCAGGACAAGGCATTACATGTAGTTGTTGCACGCTTTTCTGACAAGACTACGGGATCCAAGTCTGATATTCTATTTCTCCCTAGCGTAGGAGTGTTTGCCTCCTAAATGGATGAATTCCATCACAATGATCCTAACAATTTTAAGAAAAAGGGACCCAACAATTCCTATTTTCTGAATTCAAGCTAGGAAGGAATGTAGCGCAAACTTGAGTCTTGAAAACAAGGGAATGTATCCCTGAAAATATATAGGAAACAAAAAGGAGGAAATCTATCAAGATTCAATTAAGTTTGATTCTCATTAACTATGGCTATCAATACATTGAATTTGGAATGTGCGTCAAAGGTAGAGTAATTTATTCATGTTCCAAAGTCAATATACTCGGAGAGGAACGCATTCTATTTCATCATAAATAAAAGCATCTCCAACATTTTCGATATTTTCATACTTAGACAATATGACTCGAAGTTTTGCGCTTTGAACCCTAAACTTAATTAGACTCAACGCGATTGTTTTTGTTTGTAACTCCGATATTGTGGTCATACAGTGACATTAAAATTGAGAGAATGCAGATCATTACGAAGCCCTGAATACAAGGTCTTTGGAGACATTTTAAAAATAAGACAATGTCAAACTAAATTGCTAACGAGCGCAGATAACCAGACGGATATGGCTTATTAAAGCCGTAGAGGTTTAATAACCCATTGAATTATTTTGTTCAAGAATTTCATTACTATAGTTTTTCCACGGTCTGATGCAAATCCCATAACGAAGGATAAACAGTAAGAAATTTATTCAAACACATGATTTCTTACATGCATTCTCTATATTTAGAGAAGAGGTAAATGGTTGAAATATGAATTAAATGCGATAATGTTTTGCTGTCGTTCTTGAAGCAACCTTTAACTATTTCATGTATTCATTAGTTTGTGGATGTGAATCTCATCATTCACAAATAACAATCAACGGGGAAAGTAAAGATATATTAAATCGTCCCATTGCGTAAGACGTGTAAATCCGAGTTGTGCATGATATGACCACAATACGTGACGAATATGCCAATTCCAATACTTCTTTAAACTAATTTACATTTTGCAGAATCATGATTGAGAATTCATTCCAAGCAGCAGGTAGAGTTGTACTGATAAGTTGAATATATACACAATAGGCGAATGCGATGTTGAAGCTTAGAATTTTTATTGAATATGAAAGGAAAGAAAGGTGACATGCAAAGAATTAATGGTGAACAACTGGAATATCAGGGAAAAATCTGTTTTAGTTAAACCTAGTAAATATTCACTAAAATTTCCCTTGGCATAAAATCCAAGGATGATGCGCTTCTTCTCGAGTGATGTACAATCGTAACTCAAACTTGAGTCTTGAAAACAAGGGAATGTATCCGTGAAAATATCAAGGAAACAAAAAAGGAAATCTATCATGATTCAATTAATTTTGATTGTCATTCACTATGGCTATCGATCCATTGAATTTGGAATGTTCGTCAAAGGTAGAGTAATTTATTCATATTCCAAAGTCAAATATACTTCTTTTTTTGTAAACTAACATATTTGGAGTGAAACGTATTCTATTACATCATTAAGAAAATTATCAATTCTAAGGCCAATATTTTTGATACTAACGTATCTATTTGAATACTTTCATCCTTAGACAATATGACTTGAAATCTTGCAGTTTGAACCCTAAACTTAGTTGAACGCAATATAAGTGGTTTGCGTTAAAAACTGGTGTTTGTAACATTTCAAAAGAAAAAAGCCGAATTTGGTTTTTGTGAAGTGACATTAAAATTGAGAGAATTCAGATCAGAAAGTTACGTTACGAAGCACGGAATACAATGTCTTTGGAATTATTCTACAAAGTAAGACAATGTCAAACTAAATTGCTAACGAGTGTAGATAACCAGTCGGATTTGGCTTACTAAAGCCGTGAAGGTCTAATGGACATTCCCATTAAATTATTTTTTCCCATAACGAAGGATAAACAGTAAGAAAATTATTCAAACACATGATGTCTTACTTACATCCATTCTCTATATTTAGAGAAGAGGAAAATGGGATAAATATGAATTAAATGTGATAATTATTTGCCTTTGTTGTTGAAGCAACCTGTAAACCATTTCATGATATTCACTACTACAACTACGTCAGAGAATAATTTGTGGATGTGACCCTTATCATTCAAAAAATACAATCGACGGTAAAGTAAAGATATATTATATCGTCCCTTTGCGTGCAATTCAGAGTTGTGCCAAATATGATCACGATAATTGACAAATAAATCAATTCCAAGACTTTTTCCAACTAACTTACAGTTTGGAGAATCAAGACTGACAATACATTCTAACCATCAAAAAGACTTGGACTCAAAGATAGAATATACTTGCTAGATGGATTTAATTTTGAATGTCAACATGTATATTGAATATGAAAGGAAAGAAAGGTGACATAATAGTGAACAACGGGTATATCATGGAAAGAAATCTGTTTTAATTAAAACTAGTAAATATTCATAAGATATTCCCTTGGCGTGAAATCCAAGGATGATGCGTTTCTTCTCGACTGATGTACACTCGTATGCGGAACAAAGACACTGGTTTTGAACTAAAATGAATGATATCTTTTTTCCTCCTATGCAGGTGTAATGCAACATCAAAATTTAAGGAATCGTTGCATTATATGTTATTACCAACTTAGAGTTGTGGATAAAGCAAACCATTATTTTACTGTACAAAATACAACTGAATGAGTGATAATTTGATATTTTGAAAGTATATTCCATGTCCAATACTTCAAATTGATATGTCTGAACCGGCAATTTGCCCTCCAATATTCAATGGTAATATTTGCTTTCTGATATCTTCATCTTTTGATGCCCGGCTTTGGAGAGATAACAGTATGTATTCCAAGGTACTAGTTGAGGTAAATACTTAGGGATCGAAATAAAAGATGATTTGATTTTGAATTCTGTCCGTACAAAAAATCCAATCCAACCAACGAAATTTTGGGAGACACCTTCTATCCATCACTTTTGCGTCCTAAAAAAAAATGAGTGTTCGTTGTGTCTCTCATATCGTTGTGGTTGTTCTGTTTGTACCAGTGGTAATCTCTTGGTCATTCACTCCAAGTCAATCTTCGTGGTTGTATATGCCTTCCATAACATTATCGTCGCCTTCCATTTTACGATTATCTGCCAAAGGTCGGAAAGGTGCGCTCCAACGAACAAAAGGATTTGCCAACAAAGTACCCAAGGCAGGGAAGCGTATAGATTCGAATCAAGATGATGTCGAAAGTAACGACGAAAATTTTGATCATGATAACGATGATAATGATGAGAGCCTCCAAACTATCACTATCAATCATCAACAACAACAAACACTAACATCGCAAGTTACATCATTATTGGATAAGGATAATTCTTCCTCTTATGGACCAGCAAAGAAAATATATTCACTACCGGCTCTATATGATTTAGCCTTTGGTTATCGAAATTTTAAGGATGAAGTAAACTTTTTGTGTAACTTTCATAAGCGTTACACGGATGATGGTAATCTTCCCACATCAATTTTAGAGGTTGCGGCTGGTCCTGCACGTCATTCGTTGCAAGTCCTCCGAAAGTTCCCCCAAGGAATACACATTACTGCGCTAGATGTATCGCCTGCAATGGTCGAATATGGTACCAATGTTGTTACTACCGAGCGTTATATGGAAGAAGATGATGATGACGATGAGGATGAAAAGGAAAACCACAAAGATCCAAATGTCATCAACGAAATACCACCGACATTTTCTTCCAAGTCTCCATCTACCTTTGAATATTATCAAGCAGACATGCGTGATATTACCAATTCTATAATTAAATCTACGAGCGACGAGCAATCCGCATCACCACAAAATCATCATCCACAGCAACAAAAAGACATACTTCCTCTTCATGATACGGCATGGCTCCTACTGGGATCATTACAACACATGACGACGAATGATGATGTCATTCGGTGCTTTCGATCTATTCATACATATGTTCGAGAGGGTGGGACTCTCATTTTGGAATTGCCTCATCCAAGAGAAATATTTTCCATGGTGGAATGTACTCGCAATGGTTGGGAGGTACCCCTGGAAGATGAAAATGGTATCCCCTACGGAGAACTTCAAATTGTTTGGGGAGATGAGGATGATATCTTTGATCCCATTCAACAAATTCGACACTTTACTATTTCTATGGACGTTGTTCTTATCAACGAGGAAACTACCAATGTAAAGTCCAAACATGACAATCCTTCTCTTTCTTCTGAATCGTCGTCCACCTCCAATTCTTTGTCATCCGTCAAGGAAACTGTCCCCATACGACTCTTTACATACCAAGAAATTCAAGCGTTAGCACAATGGAGTGGATGGGATAACGTTGCCACCTATGGTGCACTCGATGATGAAATGACGATTGATCATGAGGAGGCATTTCGATTAGTCTGTGTCTTACAAAAACCAAAAACCAAATAATTGTATCAACCACTCTCTTGACAGGAAAAGAAAGGGAACAAAAGGTGATATATATTTTGAAGCAATAAAATAATGTCACATCTTAACGTTCAAACCACTAGCCTTGTTTAACTCGTACATAGTCAATAGGTTGATGTTGGTACGGTGAATCAATTCAAGACTTCCCATAGAACATATATAGTCCTTCAATAGTACTACGGGATGCGTGCCCAGCCTAGAAGTATCCTAAAGTGGTAACTGTTGATAGTAATTTGTTTTAGCTGTTGATTTTTGGAGAAGGTGACTGATTTATTCCTTCCTCTGATTCAATCTTCTTCTCAAAACTTTTATTTAAGCTTAAGTGCACTTTCCTTTGGAAACACTCAATACTTGGTTGTCAGTTTGTTTTATCCTAGCACTTTAATAGGACTATAAAATCAGGAGGACTCACTGTTGAGTCAAAAAAGAAGATGTATATGGGTAGACCTCCAATGATTGCATGCACGGTAGTGTGCATTCTACACCCCATTGAAGCATGTAAATCAAGTGTTACTCTGGAGATGAAGACATCATTTTGTCATGGGGGAACAAGAATCAGAAGAAAGTTACTACTGTTGGAGAAACGGCAGTAAATAAGAAGGTACATTAAAGTATTTGTAATAGTTTCCATTACAAATTAATGATCCCACGGCTGTCTGTCAAGCGGAATCATTGCCAGAGGATTCTTCTCCTGGATTGTTGCCTTCTTCTCCAGTCAATTTTCCATGGTCCTTCAACCACTTGAGCTTCTTCTGGTACTCCATCTCCTCAGCACCAAGATTTCCGGCGTTGATGGTTTTTTAAAGATTTATTCTTAGGAGCGCAGGAGGCTTGAACTGACATTTCATCATCACTTTTGCTCTTGGTTGCCACAATTTTCTTGCATCTCTCTGGCTTTTTGTTGCCATCTCATTTGGTTTGCTCTCTTTTGATGACAGAGGCATGCATCTCCAGAATCTTCTTCATGGATGATGTCTTGGCAAGCAGGTTGATCTCCTTACGGAGATTCTGGTTGAAAAAACTGCAAATGTTAGCCTTTGGGGCATGATTTGTGGCTTTTGCCCGATTTTTTAGTGTGTAGCAGTCTGCTGTAGCGTGTGTAGGGTTATACCCATGTTCAATACAGTAGTGTTTACCATCACTTTTCTACTTTTTGGTAGGTTCTGTGCTGTTCTTGGCAGCTGACCTTTTCATACTTCTGTGACTCTGGCTGCTTTCCTCCCTGGATGGTCTTTCCAAGGCAATTTCACTTCGTTCAATCGCTTCACAGGCTTCAATCAGCTTGACCCTTGAGTGAAGAGTGGGGATGTAGCTCTCCAGGACAAACTTGGCCCTCCATGTAGCTGGAAGAGATCATTCCAAAAGCCCAATAAGCTCAATTTCTGAAAACTTGGAGGTTTCTGTTGCAGTGGGAAAGAAAGGTAAGACATTGTTTAAACGGTTGATTGAAGCAGCCATCTGTCTTGTGGTCAACTCTACCGGTTTAAACATTTTCCTTTTCATCCAAAGTTGCTAAGTTTCCAATGCCCGGTGCGGAAAAACTGTCTCTGTGACTGCATTCAAGGCTTGGTTGACGTGTTCTACACTGATTGGACTTGTCTGACCCTCTTCTGCTGTCCTGGCATCTTGGAGGGCTGTTTCAAATGCAGTAGAGGCCCTATCAGTGCCACCCGCCATAGAATTCTGGGTCCAGATCTCCTCCAAGTCTCTGAGCATGTCTATCCATTCCTGGGAATTGCCCTCTTCAAACTTCCTGACATACTTCTTGTACTTGGTGGCGTCTGAAGGTTGTCCTACCCTAGTCTTCAAATCAACTGCAATGAACTTCCCCTTTTCTTCTTCCATCTTGGTTGTCTTCTGAGGAATCAGGGGGAGAACAGGGAGCAAATGACCCGACTTCTTGACTCTTGGAATCTTTGTATGCATACTTAACATTTCCTTTTGTTGTTGAATTTTAATTTTCCAAAATAGCTCCTTAAACGGTGTAATCTTTATCTTCTTCAGTAGCACATAGATGATATAATTTTATAATGCACTATGCCACCGATTACGCCTGTAGAAAGTATCCTAATGTGGTATAGGTGATAGAAGTGTAATTTGATTAATTATAATACTTTTTAGTTGTAGAACTTAACTGATTCAATCCTCCAAGGATTCAATCTTGATCACTGAAATTTCCAGTGGATCTGGAGTGCACTTTGGCACATGTAAATAAGCCCTATTTTCGATAGGCCATTTTAACCGCACTATTAGCTTAATTAACTAACGTATGGGTTTAGTTAGTGCGTTGAATATTTGATGTTGGACCTTATTGTCTAACCCAACTGTTTAAGTGAACATATTTCATTTACCTTAAGTAATTCTTTAGGTAAACTATTCTGAGGTTAGTGGGTTCAAACCTCTCTAATGTGTTTCCTTTTATTGTTTGCAGTCCGCATATTGCACTTCAGACAGCACAGGGTTTGAATCGTATAATGACTTGGGCTGTCTTTAATATCTCCAGGAAACCACTTTTGGGTTGAAACAGCCTGTAGCTGCATTTTGGTAAGATCTATTTTAGACATTCAAGACAATGGATTTTGAGCAGCATTGCAGATTCATGTTTATGTTTCAATAATTCGAGAAATGGAGTTGTCAATTGGATTTCTTTACAAAAAAATGATTCTTTGTTTGTGAAGATGTAGAAGAACTTTTAGAGCAATATGCTGGATGAAATTTTTGAGAAACAAGACATTGAAGTGTTTAGAGATTTTGCAGCAAGTCATATTTCGAAGTTTTGAAGATAAGGTGAATAAAAAGATGGTGTTGCGTTGATGAAGATGATCCTGAGATTACTTCGTGGGAGGGTGTCAAATCAACCAAAAATAGGATTGGATTTGCAGTAATCAAGAGTGACACCAGATGACCTCAGGACAATGATTAGAAAGAGGGAGTGAAACTAAATGTGTTAAATGTGAATTACAAAGGCCAACTCAATTAATCAACCAAACTAAGTGGGAAAGAATTGGCAACGAATCAACTATTGCCATGATTTGACACTCAGCTTTTAATAGTCATCAATAAATGGTTAGAGTAAGCGCACACATGCTTTCTCCCTTTCAACTCTAATTCTTGACTTCAGACTCCTTTTTCTTGTCAAAGGCTGTCTGCAGATAACTTGTGGAAAGCTTGTTTTCCTTTCCTTACTTTCTTTTTTGATTGAAAACCGTTTTTCTTCAAATCATTCCGGTCAATCGAGATGAGCAACATTGATAATATTGTAGGATATTCATCATTGTAGTGATATGCTTGACTAGCTCCTCTATTGAACTTAGTTGTTTTTCACCATTGTTAATTCATTATTTGACTTCATGCGGAGCCGAGTCTCAGATAATTGGTCAATCGCTTTGAGAAGTAAGAGATCTCTCACCAACAAGAAATATGATCCATAGTTACTAAATTAAATCGATTCATTTTTCAGTTCCAAACAGACTTTTTTCTTGAAGATAGAGTATTTAGGAGGATATGGCTGCCGAGACGTTTGTTACCAGAGAAATGAATAATCCTAAGCACGAGAAGAATTTTTTCGTACTTCAAACTATCTTGGAGACATTCCGGTGTTCATAGAAAAAGAGACTTGATTCTATAATCACAAATAATACAACACGGTTACAATAGATATCTGGTTGACTATAGATAAACTAAAATTACTGATTCCAATCGCATAGTCGGTGATGATTTTTGCTCGTTTTTTTTTCCTTTTCAATGCACATCCCTCGTTATACTAAAGGAGCATGGTACAAAAAATGCATTCATGAAAAAAATTGAAGTGCTTCAATTTTTGTCGACAACTATAGAGTCATTGATCCAAAAACCCGTTCGATCTATTGCTCCGTTAGAAAAGATGAGTCTACCAGACCCATGCTTCTTACCATTCTGAAAATGTCCCTTGAATCTTTTCCCATCAGGTTGTATTAGGAAACCGAAACCGTGAAACTTTCCACTTTGAAATTCACCGCTATATTTTGAACCGCATGGTAGCTCATATGTTCCGTAGCCGTTTATCTGGCCGCAAAAAAACGTACCAGAATAGTTCGAGCCGTCTGGCCAGGCGTAGCTGCCATGACCATCTCTCTGATCCTCAATGTAGTCGCCGGTATAGACCCTTCCGTCACTCCATGAATAAGTTCCACGTCCATGCATGTTATCATCCTTGAATTCTCCCTCATATAAATCGCCGTTACTATATGAGAGTTGACCATAGCCATGGTATCTACCATTCATCCAGTTACCTTCGTACCTTCGAAAATCGTCGTAGATCATTCTGCCATATCCGTGTGGTTTTCCGTTAGAGATTTCTCCAAAATAATTTCCATGGTCTCCGTTCGTATCAGTCAGTTTGAAGCCTTTGAAAATTTCGGGCAAATCGTGATTAGAATACATAATGGGAATCCTTTCAAATTGCATTTTGTCACTCATCAGCTGAACAAGAGAGGTGGCCGTAAAGCCTCTCTTTTGCTGGTCTTGACTCTTATCTTTACCTGAAGTTTGAAAGTTCATGGCTGACGTGCGTGATTTGAATACGTGAGAACTGTTCTCAGAATATTTGTCGTCTCCGCGCTTCAAGTTCGCATTTGTTTTGTGCATCTCATGTCGGATTTGTAGACAACACCCTGGGAGAAATGAGATTACATCTTGATTTTGTTACGATAAGTGAAATACTTAAACTTTGTTACATAGGCCTAAGTAGAATTTTGTCTGCAGACAATTTTTTTTAATTGATAAATGTAAATCATTATTCAACCTGCGACCGTATCTAAACATCTTGTGACTTGTTTTACTATGGAAGAAACATATAACCGAATGTTACTTTCAAGATGATCATGGGCAAAGATTGAACTCCTCCAAACTCTCGGAGATACATAAGGCATTGCAATTCAGTTTCACTCTATTGGTGCAACATACCATATCTTGAACTGATGAGGGAAGTAGTAAGTCGTTTCTTAACTGAGCTCACCCCAAACGAACGGATGAAATTTTCATTAGGATGAATGAACACAAATCCCGTTTCTTTGAGCGCATAGTTGTACATAATCAATTATATCGACAGATATCATAGAGATGACTAGTGTTTGAAAAGTGAAGATTCATCATCTAGTCACCGAAGTCGATGAAATGTAATTGTTAAAAATTAAAATCAGGCAAAACAAACGTAGGCCATTCATCCTACAATTCCATGCATGCATAAATTGAATGACATTGGCCAGTGGCAACATTAGCTGTCAATACTTGTTGAGTTGACCCTGCAATCAAGTCCTATTTTGTTGACGAAACTTGTTTTTCGCGTTCCCTGTTCTTAATACATTAGATGCTTTAGTGGGTTTCTGCCACCAAGGCCATTTTAGTTTCTTCGCAAAGACAGCCAGAAAAGAAAAGGAAGAAGAATAAAATGTTCGAGGCTCTCCGAATTGAATGAAGCAAAGAGGTAGAAAAAACACGTCTAGAATCTAAAAAGCAAGTCCAACAGGAGTGTGTTCTGATAATTTAGAGATTTAAGGTT
>CAAAJI010000009.1:604279-650939 GCA_900642245.1 Fragilaria radians | reverse complement strand
CATTCTACGTCACCTCACGACAGGAATATTGGTTGTCGAGTCATTTGATTTATTGACGTTTCAAGTTTCTAAAATGTATTCAAAGGACCATTTAAGACCGAGTTACACCTAGAAGAGAATACGAAAGAATGTGTGACTTTGCGCAGAAACTTGTCAGTTAAGTGGCCATTAATTAAAATCGACATTCGAACAAAGTATGGTCATCGTGCATAGATTTTTCATTGTGCAACCATGCCCTTTGCTGCAATTTCAGCGGTCATAAATGCAATGCGAACAGTAAAAAACCGTCCTCCAATAGTTCCAACGAAATGTTGCTTATGGGCAGTCTCTCAAAAAATTATGATGCATCACGTACTGCCATTGACAAAACAAGTACAGATAATTATGTTTCTACTGAAAAAAACCAGAGGTCAGTCACAAGTTCTTCTTAGGAGAAAGGTTTCAAAATTGTATGCAAACATTAAAGTGTCGTACTGGATTCAGACACATTCAAATGAAATACCGAAGGAAATCCTGGCAACTTAAGATTGTGTAGTTAGCGCTAATTTTTGAAACGGAAGGAGAAACTGATTATTTTTCAGATTACCGTTCTTTTATGATGCAAGAAGCAAATTTTAGGCCGAATAGTGCTAATGCTAAGACACAACTATAATTGAGCTCTTGTCATTGTTCTCAATCATCCGCAACATCATGAACCATCAACATTCACATTTCCATTAACTTTAGTGGTTGAATCCAACTTGTAAGACAATTCATCCTCCTGTCCCACCATTTTTCCCGGTTAGATGTATCAGTAGCTTTGCACAGAGATTGTAAGATCAGGGGAAATTAGAGTACCTGAAGAAAACAATACTTCTCCAGTGTTTCCCAAGCGTTTGAGATTCACAAGCGGGGAACAGAGCTGCAAGACTCATCTTTGGGTTTCAAACAACGCAGTACAGAGTTATGACGTCATTAATATCCAATTCAAACATTGAGCGGCGTGATTATGAAATCATTTACCATTGTAATTGGAAATGATATCAATACTGACGACATTATAGAAACACGCATGAACATACGCAATTCTTCAGGCTGAAAGATGCTTTTTAGTATTTTCATGAAAAGCATAATTAAGTCAGTGAACAATTTAAAACCTGCAATTACCTTTTGATCGATGCCATGTGCCTGCGTCTCCAGATAAGTTCTGGAGGGCTGACTGAGCAAGAACTTTCTTCCAGAATTCGAGTCAGAAATGGACATTATGAAGGCTTTAAGTCCTATTTCTATTCGGGATGACGCTCTACACATACAACTCTTAAATCACTCA
The DNA here is from genome assembly GCA_900642245.1 of Fragilaria radians. Classification (NCBI taxonomy): domain Eukaryota; phylum Bacillariophyta; class Fragilariophyceae; order Fragilariales; family Fragilariaceae; genus Fragilaria; species Fragilaria radians. Next base: position 649,630 of record CAAAJI010000009.1, on the reverse strand, counting down.
AGATGTCCATGGAACTAAAAGGTTTGCTTTCTAATTTGAAATAGAAACGCAAAGGTAAGCGAAACATATTTTTAATGACTGCGCATTACCTAGATACACGGGAACAAACTAGGAGTTAGGAAGCCAAAAATGCAATGCACACATAAAGGTTAGTGACTGTTTATATTTTATCCCATTGTCATGGACACTTTTTAACAAGAACGTCTGTCTCCATCGAATTACTCCTCAAACCAAAAACGTGGTAAGGCAAAATCACTTGTTTCGCAAGTCAATCACTAAATGATACAGATTAGACTAACAAACAGATTCCCAATCTCTTGACAAGAGATATCCATAAAGCATTATTTCTTCTAACGTCCTAGTAAAAACCTTACAATGCATGAGAAAACATACAAAACTTAAGACCACTTTGAAAACTATTTTCATGTTAGCCTCCATGAATGAGAGTAAGTGTGAACTTGTGACTATGACGCAAAAGTAGACAGAGTACAGACAGCTAAGGAAGAGAAAAGCTCTTCACGTCAGGACTGAGAGGAAGCTCCAGGCTTTCTACGGAAGAATCAGTAGAATACTGATGGTTCTAATTAAATGATGAATTTAGAAATGAAGTCTGCAAAGAATGTTTCATGACTGCATTTTCTTATCCAAAATTGGTGATAGAATTGAGGGTGAAGTGCCCTAAGTTGCATGTTTCTGCCTTTGTGCATTTCCATCCACTCAAAATTCTTTCCAAAATCACAAGCTCAATGCACTCAATTTCATTACTATTATGAAGAAGTTACTGTATAGCACAATCCGTAATGAGGTACAATTTTGTGACAATTTAGTAATGCGCCATGATACCAGAAGTTCATTTCAGAAGTAAAATAAGTAAATTACGGAAATTACTTTCATTTAAGCCTTTGATTAATGAACGATACTTTGAATCGTGACATGATCTTTAATCTCAAATATTCAATTTTATAATAAATCCTTTTCATTCATGTAGTCAATTCAAAAGTAATTCCAGGCGATACTTGCTTCCAGATTCAGTCGTAACAATTTGACCCGCTTTTGCCCCCATGCGAACAGGAGATGTTGTAATTTTAGTGCCGGTTCTGAAACCACTGGCATTGCTAACTATTCCAGTTAAGGATCCATCCTTATTTTGCTTGAATCTTGATAGGACTGGAATGTTGTCATTCACTGCACGAGTGCCAAATAAAGGAGGTTTATCCTTTCCTTTCTTTGGGTCAACTTTCTGAAGGGCAATAGTGCCCGATCGTCTAACTGGAGGAAGTGGCGTCTTCTTGGTTGCACTCTTTTTCAACGATGAGTCGACAGTACTTTTTGGCTTAGACTGAGTGGCAGGAGCTCCGCCAAAGAATGAAAAGGCCGGCTTCGGTGCAGGTACCGGTAGGGGTGCCGGTGCTGGAGGGGCAGGTTTCGTAGTGCCAAAGAAAGAGAACGACTTCTCAGGTACGGCAGTCTTCGGCACAGGGGTGGACGGCTTTGATTTACTTGCAAAGAGTGGAGGTGGCGTTTTCGACGCCGGTTGAGGCAGTGCCTTCGTAGCTTGCGGAACGGCCTTCGGCGCAGGTGCGGGATTTCCAAAAAAAGAAAATGAAGGAATGGCTTTAGGTGCTGGAGCAGGAGGAGCAGGAGGAGGAGACTTTGGTTCTGGTGCAGGCGATCCAAAGAAAGAGAAGGAAAACGCTGAAGGTATTTTCTCTTTATTTGGTGTTTCAGCCTTTGGTTTTGATGCAACGGCTATAGTTTTGGGGGACGGAGGTGGCTTTGAAACTATTGGCAAAGGAGGCTTCGGTGCTATTTTGGCAGCAGGTTTTGAAATCTTTTTGGGGACTGGATTTGTCTTCGGTGATGGACTCCCAAAGAAGTTGAAGGTGAAATCTTCGCGAGCAGGTACGGGAACCGGACTTGGCGACTGTTTGGGGGCAACCTTCTCAGTAGATACCTCTTTTACCTGAGTGAAAAGGCTGAAAAAAGGAGGTGGTTTTTCTGGTTCCTTGGGCATAACAGGACTCTTCAAAGCATTTGGTGCTTTCTTTACCTTGGGCTTTGGAATGAACTTTGGTGAAGGGGCTGGAGCGTACCGTGCGCTTAGGACTTTTTGTTTTGCTTCCCATTCACGTGCTTGCTTCCGAACTAATTCTGCGGCTTCGAGGTCGAATTGTCTCCTTTTCGCAATTTGCGATGCTTCCCGAGCTTCTTGCTCTTTAACCTTCGTGTGACAAGTAAGTTTAGGGAAGTTCTATATGAAAGTCAATGCAAATTGAACTTACCGCAGCTATTGCCGCTGCCTCGCTTGCTTTGCGTAATTCTTCCGCAACCTTTTCTTGATTTGCCTGACGCTGCTTACGTTCCTTTTCTGCTTGCTCTTTCAGTTCTGCCTCAGATAACGATGAGAGAATTTCAGGCTTCGCTACTCTCTCCTTTTGAAGCTTCACGCTTTTCACATCCGCAGATACTTTCTTCGTTTCCTTTGAATTATGGAAGCTAGGCTGTTAAAAGATGCAAGATCACATTGTGGTACAGCTCAACATTGGAAATCTTGTTCTTACCTCGACATTAACTTTTTCAGCTTCCACTGGCACAGATGCAATAACGCTATCTTTAGACGTTTCTGGTACGCTGGAAATCTGTATCGAATCTTTCTTTTCCATGTCAGAGACTTTCGTTCCATTCATTAATTCTTCGTATTCCTCCTTCGTGCAGTCTGCATATTTGTTCAACACCATGGCTTTCCCACTAGATGCGGCAAAACTTTCCATGGTACGGTAATTGCTTGAAAATGTTTGAAAACGTGTGTCATCTGGCTTCTTACCAGTATCTTCACACCAATTGAGGTATGCTGCGCGTAATCGAGAGTCTTCTGGACTTGTTTCCTAAATTGCATACTCAATTAGAATTATAATGACAAAGACGTCCAGATCAAGATAACGTACCGCTACAGGCGTACTCTGAGTCGAAGGCGAAGACGACACAGAGTTTGATTTCAACGCTTCGTACTCCTCGGCAGTGAAATCTCCGAATTCATTTAGTGTTAACATTGGAGCTGACACATCTTTGGCCTTCATGTTCGCATCCGCAATGGCTTGATAATTAGATTTGAAAGTTTCAAAACGTGCGGAATTAAAGCCTCCTTTATTGTACTTAGCACGCCAATCGTCGTAAGCCTTGCGAATGACATTATCAGTCGGTGCCATTACGTCGTTCTCGTCTACCGCAGACCTGATGGAAAAGGTCTGCTGTCGGATAGCACCTCTGTGAAATGACGCTGGAACAAAAGCATCGACATAGTGACCACTCAGAGTGGCTAATATCAATATCGTGAGTCGAACCATGATCAAAACTCTTCCTCTCAAGGCCAACGAAACAAAATCTCAGTAATTTAGGAAGATAAATTACGTCTATCCTTTCGAAATTACGAGTTCGTCAGTGATTTACTCACTGCTCAGCTTTTGGTAGTGGCAGGAAAAGAGAACGACAACATAAGTTTCCAAGTGGAAGAAAATCCTTCACATAACATTGAAGTTTAGATACGGCAAACTCACTGGTATTGTATTAGGGATAGCTAGTAACACAAACCTTGTCTCAGTCTCCACAGGAAAAGACGATTGAAAAAATCGATACGGAAATCCTTGTATTTATCTGACCCTACAGAATACAAAGCATGAATAACATGAAACACTTATACAGAGAGCACCTTACAATTTTGATGTATTCTTAGATCTATCATAATAGTGCCTTTGTTATATCAAGTGAGCTTATGAACTAGATAATAAAGACTGAACACTGAATGAATGAAAAAAACAATCCCAGGTGAATGTTGTGTAACCTGTACAAATGACATCTACTATAGGATGCCTAACAAAGTTGACGCATTTATCTTTCCCATTTGCTTTGTTTGAGAAGATTCCATCTTCAATTGGATTATTGAGAAATCTGAAATATTTGATTATAAAGTTGAAAGAGAAAATTCCAACTTTCATGGGATTATTGACAACCTGAAGTATTTATCTATAAGTGCACGCTCAAAAGGGAAAATTCCTACAAACATTGGATCATTGACCAAGTTGTCAATGTTGTCTTTGTCTAGCAGCCGCTTGACTGGATCAATTCCTTTGTCCATCAGCAAATCGACAATGTTGTCTCATTTGAATCTACAATACAATAAGTTGCATGGGACAATTCGATTATCCATAGGATCATTGATCAAATTGATTTCTTTGAATTTGGACTCAAACCACCTGACTGGAACACTTCCATCTTCCATGGGATCATTGACAAAGTTGACTTTCTTGAATGTTTATGACAATCAATTGGCTGGAGCAATTCCAACATCAATTGGATCCTTGACAGCATTGACTATCTTGGAACTAAGATCCAATTTTTAGTGCAACAATTCCATTGTCTATTGGATTACGCACAAAATGGGATGTTTTGAACTTGGAATGTTTTTCACTCTCGTTTCTTATAGTGGTCAGGTCTAATGCCTTTTTTACCTTCTAATTCTCGCCATTGTTATTGGATGGTTGAAGGAGTTAATTCTGAATCATAGTTCAACAAACAACAGTCTGATTGACTTAAAGTCTATATATCACGACATTTTAAGACTTGATAGCCTGATACTTAAGGATTGTTATCTTCAGAAATAAAAAAGAAGACCGGAAAGTCTTCTTTCTTGTTTCGTTATCTTCAGCTAATTGTTGCACTTAATGCGTGCTGATTTGCTAAGGAGTATTCTTCACTGGTAGTTGCAAGTGTTAAACTTGAACTTGAACTTACATGATTTTTAGCTCAAGGAAGCATTTGATGTATGAAGGCCAAATGAAATTGCAGTTAATTCTTTATTTTTATCTTGGCCGAAGTACCTTCATTACTGTGTACTTATTGTTTAGCATGTTGTAAAAGGATTACAATTGCCCTAATAATGTTATGCTATGTGCACAGTGACTTATCAATTCTGTATCTATTTGGTGAGATTATAGTGCATTGTTACACATTCCTGACATGTCATGTGTATTTTCAATAGATCCAACTCCTTGTCCTCTGCATGGAATGGTTTCCTTTTCTTGCTTTGCTCACAATGACGGATTCAAATTTGCAATTTTCAAACATAGCTATCCACCCAGTTGTATCCTCCAGGAAATTAACATTGTAGGAAAAATTACAGCTCTCTTTTTGACATATGATGCATTTAAAAGCAGTTAATTGAAGCACGCGGCAATCAGTTTGCCATTTTGCAACATTCCTTCACCATAATAGCCTTGGGAACGTTCCTGTCCATTGTTCAACCGCCCCTAAGGAAGTCATTGAACATAAAATGTTTTCATAGCCATATATTTTTACTTCCTACATTGGGTGTTACGTTTCTTGCATCGGGTGCAACATTTTTTGCATCGGGCGCTATTTTCTGGTGTGCTTTTCTACTCAAATTGCATCGGGTGCGAATATTCTACATAGATTTATTTTTATCTTTTCACACCATTCTCATCCGAACCACATTCCTTGGAATATGAGACTCTACACATTGCTTGACATCCAACAAGCCATATTGATTCGTTTCTGATGTATTACACTAACAACCTTCATGTTTCCTTAGAGTGAGTCTTTTAAAAAAGTTGTCATGAGCAACATTCTCATTTTGGGAACAGTTTTTCTTTCGAAAAAATGCGGTGCATCAAATTTAAACATACGATCTCGTACTAAATATCAAACAATTTTTTGTACTGCTACACAGACCAAAAATGAGTGGAGGTTGATGCCAAAACACCTCCATCACGTCTAACCCCTAAGGAAGTCTTCAAAATTGAACATAAAATGTTTTCATAGACATATATTTTTACTTTATACATCGGGTGCTATTTCTGGTATGTTTTTCTACTCAAATTGCATCGGGTGCCAATACTATGCTTCTTCATAGATTTAGTTTTATCTTTTCACACCATTCTGATCCAAATCACATTCCTTGGAATATGAGGCTCTACACATTAAAAATATGTTTTAAGTAAGTGACTCTAAATCCAGGTTGTTGAGATTCCAATTAGATAATACTGGTGAAACTATCAAATGTGGGATTGTTTGAGGAAAATTTTATGAGATAAACGGGTGGGGTTACTGAGACTTAGCGTAAAGAAATCAACCCATGACTGTGATTTATTGATATCATTCCATTCTACTAGGCATTTATGATTTGTACTTTTGTTCATACCTATTTCTTCACAATACTTAAGCACCTTGGTACATTCCCTAAGGAAGTCTTCAGAATTGAACATAAAATGTTTTATTTTTACTTCCTACATCAGGTGTTGCATCGGGTGCTATTTTCTGGTATGTTTTTCTACTCAACTTGTATCGGGTGCCACTACTACGCTTCTACGTAGGTTTATTTTTATTTTTTCACACCATTCTCATCCGTCAGCCATTTTCGTTTGTATCATCTGTAGGGTCTAAGGAGCACAACTGTCGTTGAGTCATCGAAATTGGATCGTTAGATCATGAGATATTCCATTAAGATGAATGCTGTGAATACTATTAATTTAATTAGTCAGACAAAGTTTAGTGACTTGCCTTCCATCATGAAACTGGCTGAAGGAAACACAAGTAATTTTAATGAGCGCATCAGGACATTGATAAATGAGCTAGAAAGTGTGGGACAGTCATGAACAACCAAGACCTTTAATCAACCTGATGAAGGGATATGAGGCCGCCCCTGACAAGCTTTTTGTAAGACAGATGCAGGAGAAGCACAACAAGATAATGCATTATAATGATCCGGGTAGGGATTTGGAACAGGTAATGAGATTTGCTGCACATTTTTGGACAGATAGAAATAACAATGGTGCCTGGGGAAAGCCTACTCATGAAGAGCAACAGCTCCTTGCACTCACAGCTCAACTCAAGAACATCAGGCCACACATCAATGGTATTCCAAAACAAACAAAACCATCAAAATCTGCAAACAAGTCAGCAAAATCCCAAACAGCAGAGAAGAACAATGGAGCAAAGAGTAATACAAAATTCGATCCATATGCAGCAGAACAAGCATGCAAATAAGTTCCTCCCAGGCCAGGAGAGTCAAGAACAAACACTTTTAAAAACAAGAATTTCTATTGGTGTGTTAACCATCAAACAAAAACACCAAGAAAAGAGGTATGTGGGTGATTCATGATCCATCAAAATGCAAAGCCAAACCATCTACTGCATCTCAGAATAAGGCAACTTCAATTGGCACAGCATAAATGCCTATGAGGATACCCAGGAATGACGCCAGGCCTCCATCTACAGTATAAGAAATAGATAGAGTCGACATATCATAATAAGAGCACCAATAAATATCAGTCTACAAGTACTACTGTACAACTACTAAAATTATGGATAGTGGCATCTAAGTTAGAATGACAGGAGTCAGCAGCAATTGGCAATTGCTGTAGTGGTTACAGAAAATCATCTTTTCTGTGCCCTCGTGGGTCAAGTCCCACTTCTACTGCTTGTCACTAACCATCTAGTGATTTTCCTCCCATTGCACGTTGTTGCTTATCTCTTCCTGCCAGCGATCATGTGCGTTAAGTAACTCATCGTAATTCCTGATCACTTACGCCTAGCATGGCCATCCCCTAACCCGGGAAATAAAGTCAGAGTCACATCAAAATAGACCTTAAAAGCAATAAGAATTGGCCCTAGCACAATGACTGCTCTCAGTGCAACTACCATCAGCACGGGAAAAAGTGGGCATTCTAGTAGGGAGAATGGGTAGAGGCTCATCAACTAATTCCTGACACCTTGATCCTTTCCACCCTTCTTTGCAAATACAGCAACCTTTTCCGGTTGAATCATCACACAATTGTTTTGTCTTGAGACAAAATGCCGATGTTCACACACAAGAAGTAATCTTTCTTTATCTCTCTGTCATCATTTTGAATCGAGATTTGGCTGTTCCCATCAATATTTTGTTGGTAGGCTCAATGCATTGTTAAATGGTCAATAGCAAGGTCACATGATGACCAAGCAATGGATTGGAAGGGTCCTTCATTTCTTTAGGAAGGTTTTTTTGGTAGTTGTTGATGAGGAGAGTTCAGAAACAATGACGATGCAAAACTGAAGATTGACAATCATTGATATAAAGTCAATGATAACAATGGTGAAAGATAATTTTGACATTTGAATGCTCTATTTTACACATTGATTGAATATCTTGGAAAAAATACCCTTTATCAGTAAATTAAAAGTTAAGGAACTAATCTTCCTGTAACAAAGAACTTTAATGATTTTCACTTACACCACAAAAAACGTTTTAAGGGTTATAACTTGCTTACAAGAGAGTAATTGAAAATGAAAGGATATCATCTTTCAACACATTAGCACTTCAAGATTAAAATCTTGTAGCCACAGTATAGCTAAATTTGAATTATTGGAGTTATTGAGATACAACTTTAGATTAAGAATTAGAGCAGCAGAACAAACCTATAAATTGATAACAAGAACATGACAAAAAAAGATAAAATTGTACGTTGACATACAGCGGGTGACTAAACAGGGCCAACGGGAGATTCACTTGGAGCCTTGTAGGTGGATGCGTTGGAGAAGCTGTAGGTTTCTTTGCTGGCACACGTTTACTCGTCTAACATGTTGATGGCTTATATTTACTATGTTGACAAATCACATTTTGAATCCAACTAAAATAGTTGGACACTCGAGTGTACACACCAGCAAGGCCAGGAAAACCACACGGGTTAGTTGGTCCAAATGAAACAACACCAACTTGGATATCTTCATTCGCTTTTTTGCCTCGGATCAATAATGGACCTCCTGAGTCACCGCCGCAAACATCTTTGCCACCTTGAGGGGAAGCAGCACAAATCATTGCTGATTCATTAATGTCATAAAAGCCATCCCAGTCATCTTTGCAATCTTTCTGGGAAACTTTCGGTACTGAAACTTCCATTAGATTATCTGGAAAATTTTCCTCATTGTCAATGAAGCCAAAGCCAATTGCGCTCAATGATTGACCATTCTTTGGTGAGCTCAAGACTTTGTTGAGTTTAATCAGTGGCACTACGTTGACCGGCCTGCCCAAAATAAGTATAGCGAGGTCAGCCAAAGAGGTATCTGGGTTGTAATTTGGATGTGGGATACGTTTGGTGGCCTTTCGAGAATATTCGTAACCAGTGGTGTAAACATCACTCGTATAGTTCACCTTCACGGTAACATCAACGATCGGTGGACTGGCAACAATACAATGAGCTGCTGTCAAAACAACATCTTGAGCTATTAGGGAGCCTCCGCAAACAAAATCCTCATACGTTGTTGAACCTACTTTCCTTCGCTTAATCAAAACATATGTATAATAAGGGTAACGGGTCGGATTTGCGACCCCCCCACCTACAATACGACTATCCAACTCTCTTTTGTCATGTTCTGATGCTGAGCTCATCATGACAAGGACCAGACAAGTCCAGATGAACCTAGCTTGCGCAAAGATCGCAATCACCATCAATAAAGCCTGTCGATGTTAAATGTACACTTACCTGCTTGGTCGATGTGCCTATAAGACAACAATATAACACGTCAATGTGTCTGTAAGACAACAATTCAATACAAGCAGTTAGAATGAAACGTATGACTGTCTTGCTTTAAAGCCAGATAATTATTCATAAAATGAACTTCCTTCTCCGTTCATTTATTCTACTGGCACTTCACTGAATTTTGCATTCACGGGCCGTGAATGCACGGCTAGGTAAAACCTCCGTCCATGTGTCATCCTCCTTGTAATCTTGTCCTATGGAAGTCACCCGAAATGTATATAAACTTTCTCATTACTGGATACTTTTACTTCATACATTTGGTACCAATTTAGTGGCATCCGGTCCTGTAGGGTTTTAGTGAAGCAGCATTGACATCCGGTCCATCTCCAATTTTGTTCATTTCATACCATCGTCGTATGTAGATATTGTGTCGAGATTTGCTACTTGTACATTTTCGTACGGGGGACCGGATGCCAATTTAATATAAAGTTATTCCTAATTTTCCCCATCCGGTTCCGTTTCATTACAATATTTACAGGAGGAATGCATCAAGATACTAATTTGGAGTCAAAGTAAGTTTGCTTTGGCTCTGCACTTCTTTTCTGTTAAAGATCTAACACCTGTCATGATTGAAAGGGTTAGTACTTTCTCATGCTCTATTGTTGGATGCCATTTTTTTCATCATTTGATATAACGTTGCGCCGGAAATCATCACCATGGAAAACATACTAGGATGCTAGTGTTGAAATTTCGTTTTTTTTACGTTTTTGTCAAATTGACAGCTAGAATTAATTCAGAAAAAAAGGGGCAAAAATCTCAATGTAGAAACTTCCCATCTGTCTGTCTGTATTCTTCACTTTTATTATATTCAAACTGTCTATAAACATGGTGTATGTTGCAAAAGTCAACAATGCAATATGGTACCATGCTATGATAAAGTACTTGGGCTTTCTGCACAGATAGTTTGTGAGTGCATCTGACAGTTTACACTTATGTGTGGAATTTGAGTTGCAATTGAATTGAACAAAAATTTAGTTTAAAAGCTCATATTTTTGGACACACATTTATTTATGTTTTCTTCTCTAATTTATTGAATTGTGTCTCATTGGAGATCAATTCTAAAATATTTGCATCTTGACAAGATAGTTCTCCTTTGCATTTTGACTGATTACGAGACTAAGCTCTGCTGGATATTCACAATTTTTCTTTTCATCTTTTGACTTGTAGGAGAAAAATAATTACTAAACTGAGAGTAAGAGGATGATTTTTAATTTGGATTAGAACCCGATGCCTTGAATTACCTTGAGTTAATTTCATTAAGGTAATGCCTAATGCTATACGTTGTAAGCAATACAGTCTAGCAATACTACAATGGGTGACTAAGACTAGGAGATGTGTGGGTGTACAGATACTGGAGACGTCCAAGTTATTGCTAGTACATAGTAAATTATACTAGAAACAATTTTCTTATATTTACTCATCTAAATCTACAATAAGTTACATAGTTTACCATTCTTTCTATACCTTTCACAATTCAAGAGAAATGAGGGGGACCTGAGTGCCTTCCTTGCAATTCAAATTGCAAGATGCGCACAAAGAAAATCCGTGCTAGCTGGGCTAGCCAAGAAAATTTCAATGAAAACGCAGCTGGAGGGCTGCAATGGATGTGATATCCTTGAAATGATCTGAAACAGAGGTTTACGTGTTGATTTTCCTTAAGTAATTCTTAAGGTAAACTATACTGAGGTTAGTGGGTTCAAACCTCACTAATATGTTTCCTTGTATTCTTTGCAGTCCGCATATTGCATTCTCCCCTTTGATCATGGTCAGGAGCCGTATGGTAAGGTATTATTCTTCATATGTTATAAGTGTCTTCCACAGCATTTACTTTAAGGGGTACTGTCCCATTGTCATTGACTTGCATGATATTCAATTGACCTATGTACGGAGATTCATACTTGTTCTCTGTCCCTCTATTTAATAGCACTTTGTCCCCTACACGGTAGACATGTTGCTGACGCTTGGAATTCTCTCTTTTATTATTGAGATCTATTTTACATTATTTTCTTTGTATAATATATTCTCAGTTGGCAATCTTTTGATTGTTAAATATCTTATCTCTTCCAAGCACAAGCTGTCCTGGGGTACTTTGAAGACTCGTATGCAAGGTGGCTCTAACTGCAAAGCAGTTGCACTTAAGATTCCTTTCCAATGATCATCTTCATCAAGATAGTTACTTTCTATCTTGAATGTTTGGATGATTGTTTCAATGACTAGATGAACTCTCTCCACAAGTGCATTTGCTTGTGGGTTTCTAACCGTTATTGGTTTTCCTTTTATTCCATAATTATTTTTATCATTGACTGGAAGTCTTTGCCTATAAGCTCACTACCTCTGCCATAAGCTATCTGTATTGGCCATGGATATCTTGAGAACCATTCTTATTTGGATTTGTTGGCTACAGCTCAAGACATTTTATCATTGTACTGGTGGATTTCAAACCAACTAGTTGCTGGGTCAATCATTGTGACACATTTGCAGGTGAGATTCTCTTTTTCCTTTTCTCTGGATTTGTATGGTCCTATTAAGTCAATACACATTTGTCCCAAGGGCTAGCTTTTGGTGGTAACCATCCATATTTTTTTACTTTATGATTGTTTCTTTGCCAATTTGGGCATGTTTGCACATAGGTTTCTTCTGTTCTATTTTTTCCTGGGTACTAAAGGGTATTTGTTAGCAAGTCTTCTATTCAGTCTAAGAGGGATGAAGAGGATTGAACGCAAACGTTGGTTGCAATAAAAGTTGTGATTACTAATTCTTATCTTTACCTAATCGCTGACTCACACATTCTTGAATTTCCTAATATCCCTAATGGATAACCTAAACAAATAAAGACTAAAAGATTTGAACGTGAGGGATATTTCTCCAATACCCTTCCCATACTGAAATGTTCAAATTCCAAATTCCCCATGGCTCTCTTCTAAAGATTTCTTCATGTGCCGCTCATAAACGTCTTGGCTCACATTCTTCATGAAAATATCGGAATCATTCTCTGCAGATTTGACAAATTCAATCTTGATGATTCCGTCTTCCAAATTCTCTCTGACAAAATGATATCTAGTATCGACGTGTCGAGTTCTCACGCCAGATGAAGCATTTTGTGCCATAAACATCGCACCAATATTATCAGTTTTCACAATAATTGGGAGATTGACTTGGATTCCAACATCCTTGAGTAAGTAATAAACAAACTTTATCTCTTTAACTGAATCAGAGATTGCAACATACTCAGCCTCACTACTCGAAAGTGTTACTCCCCTCTGAGCTTTAGATCGCCAACAAATTGGCACATTCATCAAGTAAATCATGAACCCGGTGATGCTGATTCTAGATTCAGAATCTCCAGCCCAATCACTATCAGAAAATACCTTGAGACTCCAATTTTTAATTTCGGTGATTGGACGAATTTTGAGACAAAGGTTTTTCGTATCAATCACAAACTTGACAACCCTCAACATTTCCTGATAAGTACCCATTGTTGCTTTGTCCATACACTTAGACAACTCTCTCATAATGTTGCAAATATCAGGTCTTGAATGTTTGGTTAAAAATAAAAGCATTCCTACTCCAGATCGGTATCTCGATTGAAAATTAGAATCGATAACATTATCATCATCAGTAGCACGGATGATCTTAAACCTTGGGGTCCCAGGGGTCTTATATACTCTTTTACCTTCAACTTCCTTTCCAAACTTTGATTCTAAGTTGCTGATTAAATGAGGTTGGAGGATGAGTATCTGATTCAGGTTGACATCTTCAATGATACGGCAACTCAAGTAGTCATTCAGATCATGCTCAATCTTCAAACTGAATCCGTTATCCTTCAGATCATCAATCAGCTTCCCAATTTGCTTGTCCCTTCCAATAACCAAGCAATCGTCAACATAGATGCCAACCAAAGTCAATTCATCTTGTTCCCACCTTGAAAACAAACACGGATCAGACTTATTTTCCTTAAATCCCATCAACTTTAATTCAGAGATTAATTTCTTATAAAACTCTTTTGCGCCCTGCACAAGACCGTAGATTGTTTTAGATATCCTTAAAACATTATCCAATCCAGCATTAAGACCATCTGGAACATCCATATACATCTCTTACTGAAGTTCCCCGTGTAAAAAGGCTGTTTCCACGTCCACAATGCAAGCCTTTAACTTCCAAATTAGTTTTAAAATCAACATAATTCGAAAACTAACATCATTGATGACGGGAGCAAAGCTTTCATTAAAGTCAATTCCAGGAACTTGACTATAACCACATGCCACCAATCTTGCTCTGTAAACCCCGTTTCTTTTGATTTTGAAAACCCATTTACATTTTATAGTTCTTCTATTCTGGGGAATATCTTCCTTCTTAATAACTTCCCAGACCTGTTTCTTGTTCATTTCTTCAAATTCTTTATTAATAGCATTGCGCCATTTTTCTCTCATCGCTGAATCCTGATGATTCCAGGCCTCATCAAAAGTTTTGGGTTCTTCTTGAAAAACTGAAGCTAACCTAAACATGGCAACATTCACTTGATCAAGAAAGGTCTCCCTTCCTTGCTCAATATCTGTAACAACCTTAGACGCTTCAGGGTTGAAGCTACTTTCCAAAATCTTCATCTGTCGATAGACCTTTTTCGATGATATTTCTTTCTTCTTGTGATCATCAATTACTTTTTCATTAGGTTCATAAGTCAACTTCTTCATTCTTTCAAGGAAATAGTCATCATCTTCATATTCAGATTCATCCTTTAAAATTGACCGGGAACTGATCCATTCTGTGAAGCTTCTATTGGGCCATACAATATCTCTTGAAAGGATGATCGTCTTAGTTTCCAAATTTAACATTCTGTAGACGTCGTTAGAGTGATCAACAGAATATCCCATGAACATGCACGTCTTTCCACGATTCTTCAGCTTTCCTTGAATATCATTCTTAGTAGTAACAACTCCCATTTCACCAAAAATTCTAAGACTGGGAGCTAACTTAGGTTTGCATCCATAAAGCAGGCGAAAGGGGAACTTCTGTTGAACTTTGGTTGCAGTGATGTTTGATAAGAAAGTTACTGCCCTAGCACACTCAGCCTAAACCCCTGATCTTACTCCATTCTTCAATCCTGCATTGTTCAACATTGCCCGAATCCTACCATAAAATGTTTGAAACTTTCTTTCCACCTTACCATTACGTTGTGGCGTACGTGGTCCTGAGAATTATGTCAATACCTGATCCATCAACTTGAATGGTACGACATTTTAGACTTCCAACCTTAGTTGCCATCATTGTGTCGCCATTTCCAACTTTAATTGACTCATGGATATCTTTCACATCAAACAACCCTTCATCAGAAATGCAATAATGGCCACAAGCTCCACTATCACATATCCAGATATCATTAGTGAACTTCTCAGTCTTGGAAGTTGCCGCAAAAACAATATCTTGTGAGTCAAAGTTTTCTCGGTCACTATTACCGTTATTATTATTACATATTACTGCCACGAGTGTTCTTCCTTTTCACTTTGAGGCAGTTTTGCTTAACATGTCCCGACTTGCGACAACATGTGCAATAGATTCCTCCAGTCGTGGTTCCACCGTTATTTCCACCATTGTAGTTTGCACGACCTTTACACTGGACGGATTTATGTCCAATCTTTCCACAATTTCTGCATTTACCTTTCAACTGACCACCAAACAAAGCCATTTCCTCTGCTTCTTCGTTATTATCATTATTTGAGAGATTATTACTCAATCTTTCAAAATGCAGACTCAGCTCTGCTCTAATCTCTTCAACAGTCAATGGATTATCCTTATCACCAATCCTTCTTTCTAATAATATTGCAAGTTGAAGATCATAATCAGCCGTGAGGTTATTCAAGATACGAGTCATGAACTGATTCTCTGAGATGCTTGAGCCCATATCATCAAGTCTAACTCGAGTATCATCAAGATCCGTAATCCAAACTTCAGGGTCTTGACCTTTCTTCAAAGAGAATTCTCTGAATTACTTATCCAATTTAACCAAAGAGGGGGCAGAGACAGGTTCATACTTGTTCTTGAGCTTGTTCCAAGCACTAGCTGTGTTGCCGTCAGGATAATCTTTGCTCTTGCATCCCTTAATAATATTAAATGCAATTTTACCACTGCTAGTCTTCACGTCTATGGAAAGAATGAGTTCTGCATAAGCAATCTCATTTAATTTGATACATTTGGACATCTTCTTTCCTAAATCCGAAACTTCATCAAGCTCTTCATCAGCCTTGGGAATAGACAACTTTCCTAGTAAAGCATCCTTGAAACCATATCTTTTGGCCTTTGCTAGAAATTTTTCACTCCAAATAGGCCACTCATCAACCTTCCCGCAGAAAGGAATCACTCTAATAGTGTTCAAATCAGTCATTTTGACTTACGAATATGAATGCCGAATAACAAGGATGATCAAAAAGGATATTCCCAATGTAACTAAAGATTTCTCAAGAAACTAACAATGCATAGATAAGACAAACAGGTACCCACGTTTAAATGTGTTAGCAAGTCTTCTATTCAGTCTAAGAGGGATGAAGAGGATTGAACGCAAACGTTGGTTGCAATAAAAGTTGTGATTACTAATTCTTATCTTTACCTAATCGCTGACTCACACATTCTTGAATTTCCTAATATCCCTAATGGATAACCTAAACAAATAAAGACTAAAAGATTTGAACGTGAGGGATATTTCTCCAATAGGTATTATTATACCAATCATTTACATGGCATTGTGAATGTTTTGGAACTGCTACTTTATTGTTGTCACATAAAATGATCTACTTTTTCCTCTTCCATGAAAGTCTTTTATTTTATACTTACTTACTGGAATTTAAAAGTTCTTTCTTTAACTGTGGATCACACTTCTGTGCTAGTTCCAAATGTTCATAAGACAGAGGCGGGAAGTCATACTTATATGCATTCTTGTTTTTGTATTCATGAAATCCATTAAGAGCATAGAATGATTCTTGGGAATCCTCATAGGCTGTGGAGGCTTGGGATAAACAACTAAGTGCATCAGTTACAACATTGTTTTTCCCTTTGATATATTGTAAAGTATTCTTCTATGAAGAGTTTCCATCTCATAAAACTGTCAGAGTTGAAGTTTTGTATGTTAGAATTGCATGATCTGTGTGGACTGTTATTTGTTGTCCTAATAGAATATTTCTGAATTCTTTAGGTATTTCCACAATGGATAGTAATTCCCGTTCTGAAGTGATGTACTGGGTCTGTTCAAGGTTTAATTTTCTGCTGTAGAAGGCCACATATCTTCCCTCTTGTGACCCTTGTGAGTCAACCCTAGATTCTACGGTATGTAGGTTGAGATAGCATATGATAGCACATTAAATATAGATCAATTTACGACATTTATGTTCCAGATACTCAATATTCTGAAAATCAAACTTCCACCAAAAGCAACAAGTAACTTCATCATTGTCTAGAGCAACCTCATAGGATTGATTGATGTGTTTATTAAGGAATTGAATGGTTTTTTTCCGCTTATCTTTCAACATTTCCTCGCGATTTCTTATTGGGACAATGACTTAAGACAAAACCAATAAGTTTCTGTACCCTTGCACTACATCAAACTCAAGATGACAATGACTTTGAGATTTCATCCAGACATCCTAAATGACTGACTGATGCAAACAACAAAGAATTTGATGACCTTTTTTGCTCATTTCAAGAGTTATTCCATGTCGTTTCTTTCTGGGCCTAAGATTTAAGTAATTTAGGAAATTTGTAAAGTAATCGGTATATAGGAATAAATACAACTTTTTGAGGCAAAGAAAGATTAAGAATGTAAGAAAGCTTATCGATTTTCAATCATGAATGTACCAGATGTGCAGTCAGATATTAGGGGAGCAGTACCATGCTGTTGTCCTTGTTCCAAAGCGATGCCATATCGGTTCAGAAAATCTTTGGTACATCTTACGAGTAAAAATATCATGGCCTATTTTGCCAAAGAATTTATAGAAAGTTGTGCTTGCACCCTCGGGGTTGTTCTTCTCCTTGTTAGGAAAATTTCTGGCCTAATGCCGTGCTAAGATTCTCGTTTCATATTCAATTTTGTGTAACATACCTTTTTGCCTTCATCCTCTAAATGAGAAAAAAACATAAGAAACAAAGATTTCCTTCTGAAAGGCAACTATGTATGTTGAAAACCATGTCAATTTATACAAACATTAGGAAAAAAATGCGAATCACAACTCTTTTCTTATGCAAAAAAAATTATGAAAGTAATTATAAAGAAGACTAAGACGCCAAAAATTTTCAACATCAAAGTTCGATTGGACTTTAAATTTGTCAACGTATCAGTTAACACTGACATGCTCAACATCAGCGTCGAATTAGCCTCCTCTACGTTATCTTCGACTCGTTGTACCATTTCGCTATGTTCCGAAACCATAGCAGCGAGCCTATTGAATATAGTTCCGAGCTCGATAATATTGGATTCTACCATAGACATCGCATCTGCACGGTCTCGTAAATAATTCTGATCAGGAATGAGCTGCATTTGCATACCGGTCTCTTCCTCCATGCGTTTTATGTCCATGGGAGTGAGGGGCAGCGAATCTGAACGGTTAGGGTAAATATTAGTCCCGCTCGTAAAGGTAGGAATATCAGCGCTAGAGCGGCGTAGTCTCAATTCTGGAGACTTGTAGGCCCCAAATGCATTTCCAGCAGCCCCATCTGTTTGGGAAACAACATGAGAATTGAAACGGCTACGTAAATCAAGATTTGCGACTTACGAGGACGCGGAAGATTGAAGCCACTGGGATAGCCGTCATTCATAGCTCCAGTCAAATCAAGTGTTGGAACATTTTGGAAAGAATAAGGTTGCGAGCTTCCGTATACAATGGGTTTGTTGTCTAAGGAAACTTGGTCAATAACTCGTCCATAGATTTGTTTCTTTTGATCTGACGCCTCTCTCATAACATCTGTACGTTTCTCCAACACCTTCTTGAAAGAGTTTGTAGTGTGAGCGAAGGATTCTTTGAGCTCAATCAACAAGTTCGAGGCTTCTAGCCCAGCTTGCATACCCAAGGGCCTTTTGCGTTGTTGTACAAAAGCGTCGGCTTTATCGATTCTTCCATTTAAATTTTCAACGCTTTGCTTGATGCGCACAACTAAAGAGTTAACTTGTTGAGAATCGTCAGAAAATAGTGCGCTCGATGATTTGACCAGCTGTGTGAGCTCAGCCAGCAAGAATGAAGTCGCAGCTATGTCGTTCGATATTCCAGAAGCTGTTTCATGGAAACGACGAAGTTCTGCATTCAAATTATCCCGCCCTCCTCCAATTGGAACTGGTTTTCCTCTTTTAATGGGCAATGATTGGCTATCATTAAGTTCATGTGACAGTGAAACAGCCAGCGCCCGAAACTCAGAAGTTCTATCATCAGCCATTTTTCTTCCAAAAGTGTCAATGACATTTAACTATCTGTTAATGGGATATCACTAAGGATACGAGAAATTGAAATTTAACGATGCCTCCGAATAAATTAAGTTTAAGGTTTCCTGTAACCTAAGCTTTAGAATCCTGTCCAAGAAGGCATGATTGAGCCTTCTCCAAGCGTGTATAAATATGACATTCTGGTCCAGGCTCTCAATTGACACTTTCTGCATTTGAAGCTCATCTTTTGGAGTCCTTCCATTTTTTCACTGGTTTTATTTCCTTTTCTAAACCAAATCATCTGCAAAATATTGTTCACCAATAGTTTGGATGTCAATAGTGACTTGCTGTTGATCTTATTTGAGTGCAAAAGCTATCACATATTTGTTTGAACTCATGTTTGAGTATATCCTGATTGTAATGGTATTTTTATTGATGATGTGCATCTTGCATTAATCAGTGAAGCTAATCCGGAATGTGGCCAACTAATTTGTCCCTTGGACATTTTCAAACCAGCATGTGATTGGATCAAACAATGTGGATGAGAGTGTGTATTGGGAGGATTATTTATAGAAATGGACACACCTAATCTACACATACTGTCATCCTGGTTTCAGATTGTGCTTTTTAGGGGAGCACCAATCCGTATTTCCTAAACTAATATTTCTCGTTAGCCATGCCTAATAAATGGAACATAACCACTCAACATGCCTTCTATGGGCAAGCCATATAATTGTATAATCATAGAGTCTTGGGGAGCATATCCATATACGTCTTGAATAAACTAATGTAGTTGGGACAATCCTTGAAACTTGTCTGAGCATTCACAATCCAAGCATTGGGAATTAGATGCTTATGTGTTCTGATTCTAAGAAACGTGTCTGTATATCTTTTTCCTCATCTTCAATTCTTCATGTCTTCTAGGCAGGATAAGGCATCCGCAACAACTTTGTTTTGGGCAGGTATTCAAAGGTTACTCCTTATTCTTCACGAAGTTGAAGCTAGTGCAACACACACAGTCTGACCCTTTCAAATTGTTGAAAGTGTGAAACTTGTGATTTTTGCAGACAATTATTGGCTAACCCAACAATGTATTCTTGTCTTTGTAAAGATGAATGCATGAAAACAACTCTCATCATTAGTTGTATGCCATCTGCACTGTGCTGGCTTTAAACATGTAAAAGTCATCAGACCCAGCTGATGATCAGATGCATCAGTATGAAGTTGATTAGGTTTTCCAAAAGCTTGGCATGGTAACAGTACCTTACTTCCAATGACTTAATTTTGATCGGTTGGAGGGCATTCAAGTTTGACCTTTCAGTCCTTCATGCAATTTTGCTGCACAGCAACAAGTGATGATGAAAGCAGTGATACTAACTGCTCTTGATTTTTTTGCAATGTACTACTTAAGCAATGAAAAGTATTTAACGAAAAATAAGTTCAATATTATCGCGAATTGTGAACAACGAACAATTTCTATCAAGAAAAGGAAAATAAATCCTGAGAAATTGATTCGTTATTTTTCTCTTCATGATCTTGCTATTGGGGGAAAATCGTTACTGTCTCTAAATTCATCATTCAGGGTCTGCCATAGTATAGTATGTACCACACACCTAAATTTTTGAAAATCTTAAACACATTCTTGTCATAGAAGTAGAATGTCACGTGGAACAATGAATAGACATGTGGACAAAGCGGCCTCTTCAGCAATGTCTCCTCTTGAGATTGATGAAGAAATGTCATATCTCTTTGAGGATACTCTTGGACGTGGGAACTTAAGGAAAAGAATAGCCGTTTATCTTCCGTCTTCAAAGAAAAAGAAAATGGTCCTCTTTGGCGCCTTTCGATCCAGATTTGCCTTTTTCCTTCGAAACATACTTATATTATCATTTCTGGGATTAATTGTAGTTGTATCTCTTAATATCATAGAAAGAAAAATAGAAAAAATTCCCTTGGATCAAGAAGAATTGAGAGAAATGCATCAATTGGGTTTCGGAGGCGACCATAATCCATCTTCTTACGAAGGTATAGCGGCCCATCACATGAATGATGAAGAAAACCTTCATCACGTAGATCTAATTCCAAATTTTAATATGGGTGAAAAGGTTGAATCTCTCGCGATTGAGAATATTATTAACCACATTGGTCACTATTGGCACGACCCATCACATTCAGTGTTCTCCTCTCCATTTTACGATAATGTAACACCAGAGGAACTTGAATTGCGACAATCTAAATTCTTGCGGAAATTAAATGAAACAAAAAAGAAATTCGGATCTTGGGAGTTCGTCGATCCATTCATCACGAAAAATGGAAGAAAGCGTAAACGTCCATTGCAGAATTTCGCCCATGTCCCCTATAAAGATCTTAACTGTACTGAATTTCTAAAAGATACTTGGCAATCCGATGAAAGATACGTCCTGAGCTTCATAAATGAAGCTTTAAAGCTTGTAAAACGAGTGCGGGAAGGTATTTATGAAGAGTATGGCCATTCTTCACTTATCTTCGATAGTCAACGGAAAATGGAGCAAGAAGTAAGCTCGACCGATAAAATCTTTCAAGTCATACTAACGGAGGATGATAATACTATTGAAAGGAAAGAAGAGGCTGAAGCTCATGGACGCAGCTCTCTTTCAGGCATAGCTCATTTTTCACGGTTTGCCTGGGATGGATTGATTCGCAAACTATTGCATAGCATGATTACAAATGACCAGTTTTACGTTGTAGCTGTTGGTGATGGCTCAGCTGCTGGACACGGCAACAATTTCTTGCAATCCCCCATAATGCAATTCCAGTATCTTATGGAACCAGTCTTCAAACTGTTAGGTGTTACATTGGTAAGCCGAAACATGGCAATGAGAAATGCCTCTGTTGTGTTCAGTGCATTGGCTGGATCTGATATATTAGGAGAAATGGACTTACTTTGGTTCGATAGCTCCTCCAAGATTGACACTAAAGGAGCTAAGGACTTGCTTTATAAACAATCCATTTTAAGTGGAGAACGGGTACCTGTTATACTAACTGACGACCCTGTAAATATCTGGAACGAGTCTTCCCAATCCGCATGGATAGGAAAATTGTTACCAAATGATGCTATTTGCTCAACGCAGGATACGGGTATTTGTGATATGAAATCACATAATAGTATCTGTTGGGTACCTCGTAAACCTTTTAAGCCGGAGGAACAACAAGACCATGAAATACCTCCAGAGTCCTTTCCCGGAAACAATGCCCACTTACTTGAATCCCGAAAATTAAGTATTTTGATGTTGAGTGCTCTAGAAGATTCTTTGAATCGTTGGTCTCAGGGAATCGAAGATCATGGTTTCCCTTTGTCGAATTCTTTTTGGCACGTTGGCGCCGATTACGATACAATCCGGAAGAAAGTTCAAAAATCGCATGAAGGTCAGAAGTCAGAGTGTGAGACAATGATGAAAAACCTTGATGTAATTTGTCATTTTGCAATGCATGGATACACTGAATGGACACCTCGTATGATACCGAATTCAAATTCTCTTAGATCCATTACTTCCAGTGAACCAGCATTGAAGAATTTTTACGGAGAGGCAGAATTGTATGAAGACACTGATCTCATGCCACCTCAATGGGAAATTCCTTTAAATCAAACTGATCCTCATTTGATTGCAATAAGCACAAACGATATTCAAAACTTCGACGATGACGATGATGTCTTGTTGTCAATACCAGCCGATGATGATACCTTCAGAAGCGAAGACAATGGTGATCGTCAGGCTCGGGAAGAATCGTTTAGGCTTCGCTATCTTCTTAATTACCCTGTTATGTATCGTGCAAAAGAACCAGAAAGAGGATGGACAGTGCAGGCAGCTGTTGGATTTTGTGATGGTTCCGCGCAATCAAGATGTGGCCGTACACATCAGTCCAAATGCTTGATGGCAGGACACAATGACTACACGGGTGGAATAAGTGGAGATGAAACAAGTGGCTGGTTACTTTTCAGAGTCCGAAGTGTGAAACAAGGAATAATATTGGCTTCCATAGAGACTACAATAGTAGACAATGGTGATAGCAATCACAGGTTAAGTGAACGCAATATGTACGACAGATCAAATTCGCTCTACAACACACCGATATCATCACTTCCTTCAGGATTTTGGTTGGATATTTCAGTCAACGGGACGATGAAATCCTTGAACCATGAAAACATTACCTCTTTCACTGTAAACGTTGAAGGAGGTGTGACTTTATATCCTATCTACTTGTCATCAAGTCTAGGAGGAGAAGACAAGCCAGTGTACACAGGAGGCGAAACAATAAACCTCGGAATCCGAATCCGCTCTGAACCTGATCAGATTTTATCATTGATTATGACACTCACGCATATTTACTACGCTTAAGGAATAGCTCAACATCAATTGAGTAAATATCCAGTACCTTGGTGTTGCGGTCAACAGGCATTGATACGATTGCTTTCATTCAAGTCTCGGTGCGTGCTTTAAGCTCGAAATTACATTATCTTGATTTCCATAAAACAATATGTTTTACATCATGCTCAGGCTGATAAATTGTTAACGTTAGCATTGCAAAGTTACCAAAAATAAGAGATCAAAATCTTAAAAAGACTATTTTGACTGATGACAAGAGTGTCTAACTAAAAAATCTTAAGATTTCGAAGTCAGCATTTTGCTCTAGTTTTCAAGCTAAGTCTATTATTTTATTTGTAGGCAAATAAAGAAAAAAAGAAATGTCTGATGCGTACATTAATATTCATCGTTGGAAATTGGGCGGAGGTAAAGGAATAGGTTCCACCGCTTAGGTTAGCTAAGACTAGAATTTTGGTGAGAAAATTGGTGGTCAGAGTCATAGCCGTTTCCGTCCAAAACGTCGTCGACATCATCGTTCGCACTCATATTCGCCAAAGCGGAGGTAGAAGTATTTGAACTTATAGGACTAGCTGATACAGCCCTGTCATCTAGATCCATAGAGTCCACACGCACCAGAGTTGGACTATTTCGTAATTCATCGAAGTTTTGTACGTGAGAGGGTAATGGAGTCTCATACTCAGGAGTGTCAAAAAGAACATCGCGCCTTTTGTAATAGAGGACATACGCGGCCGCAGAAACAACATCCGAAGGATCAACATTGGTTGAGACTCGGCTGTCATCAAAACAGCACCAAGTTCCATCAGTACTTAATGCGTATGCAGTGTAATGCCCACCACCCAATCCTCCATAGTGGTTGCTAACTGCATAGCAATCGTAAATAGGTTTTTGACCATCATTCCATTGGGAAACAAAATCTGTTAGATCGAGACCGACAAGAGGGAAGTCGATAAAACTACCAATCTTGTCACGACGATGTGTTGATGCAGAATAATGGAAACGCTTCAAATGTACAATTAAAATTGGAGGAGTCCGATAGAGATGAATTTGCTTCCAAGCTCGAACATGCGATTGGCATTTGCTACAGTACCACATTTCACTTTCCTGAAGCTGTTCGTTCTGACAATACTTGTGAATACAATCAATTACCGATAAGGACTTTTTCGCATTCTTTTCTGCTTCAGATTCTGACAAGATATTTTCGGTCTTATCGTATGCTTCAAGATCAAAACGACATAAAAGATCATCGCTCCAGTGTAAGAACACGATTCCCCAATTGCCTACAATGTCCCTTACAATCTTACTTTCTTCAATGTCATCAATGCAAGCTAATTGAGGTGAGATATGATCACCTTGGTCATATGTTTTGATTTAATCATCCCGAGTTGGGTTTTAGTGTGGAAAATGTATCTTTTCGATTTATTCTCTGCATATTCCATTGGGATTTGACGCATTATCAATAATTCATTGTCAGTGTCATGCTGATCACAACTTCCCGATAACTTTTCCCCGTGTTGAGGAAGTGAATTACTATACATAGACTCTGACAGGCTATCAAGTTCAGTTATATTTGTTTGTCTTGGATTGTGAAGGTGCTTTAGTGGCAATTCCTTCGCAAGCTTTTCTCGCAGCCCATAAACAGTTGTGTTCCCTTCTGTTCGTAGGTACAATGGGATAGAAATATGTTCTCCATGAGTATACGATGGATCACCATGACCATTGTAAAGTAAGATAACTTGTATGGTGATGATTTCTGTATCCCTTTCCTTTTGTTTCTTCATTTCTTCCATTAAGTAAGTGTGCAGTTTCTTCTCGGCAAACTCCAAAGCAGCTAAATCACTTAAATCAGAAACGTCTCGGAATAATGGCGATTTATCTAGTGCAGCTTTAAACGCTTGCTCTTGGATCTCATCAAGGTGAGGATTGGAATTTGGAGATCCATAACCACTTGCCTCGTCCGTTGCAGTTTCGTTTGCAGATTGTAATGAACTCTTCTCTTGGATCTCTTCGTAGCAGTTGTCAATTAACTCACCAAGCTGATTGTAGAAACGAATTAATGGCGGAATCGTCAAACGCTTTCGGTTGAACAAAATTGCCTTCAATGACTCCGACGAAACTTTTTCTTCAATTATACCTTTCCAATCATTTTCAGTTCGAAACCAAACCAAATCTGTGGATTTCATATTGATATGGTGAATGCGATCTTTGTAAACCGGGATTTCATTTTCTTGCTCGACATTCTCGACTTTTGGAAAATCTGATGCAGGTTTTAATTGATATATGATTATTTCATCGCAATGAACATTTTGTAAAATGTGAGTGGAATCGAAAACAGTAGATACTCGATTTTGCCAAAACTCGATTGCAATTACATCTTTCAAGTCGATCTGATATCCCTTCATGTTTTCAATTTCTTCGATTACCTTTTTCTTCAAAGTTAAGATTGAATCTGTTTTAGACAAAGTTATATCCAGGCATAGGCGTGGACTACCAATCGGAACAAACTTTACTTTGATGGTCTTTTCATTTGCTCCGGGAATCGGCACTGACAGGAACATGAAGGGATCAAATGTGGTGGAAACCCTTCCACAACCTTCTTTAGGACATTGAACTCGTGACTTAACTTGGCCCATAAAATTATCGAGAACTCGTGAGTTTTCTCGCTGAAGATGAAGTTCCCAAGCTTTTTTTGCCGCTACATCATCAAATTCGTCCTCTTCTTGTTCAGGCTTAATAATGTATGGCTTTTTAGTGATTCTATTTGTATCTTCATGCAAAGCGTCGAGTAAATATGTAGCAAGTTCCTGGGAATCGTGCTGATCGTATCCGAGGAACTGCTCAGCATGCTTTCCTAGCGTCATTTTGAATTTACGAGGGTACACTACGCCATTTGATAAGAAAGTACTAGATTTTCTCGAACCCCACATTTCGGAAAGCAAATCAGCAAAAGCAGTTGCCAGTTCACCTCCTGTTCCTAAAGGATTGTCATGATTCAAATCGTTCTTAAAAGCACCAGAACAGAAGTACTGTCTCAACGGTTCCGTGTGGGCTAAGCACTGTATTGTCGAATTCATAAAGCATGTATTTCCAAGATTACCTAGACCACTTCCGTATCGTTTCCGCTTGAGTGTAGATATGCCCAATGAAGAATCCAGTTCCATATCACTATCCCTATCCTCTGGCTGACTATTGGGTAGCAGGATGATCGCACTTGAAGTAACAACGTTTGAAATTTCTTCATCTGGAGCTGGGATTGAGCAAGGTGGTGAAACTGGACGTGAAGAGGCGCCTGAGGAATAAGGAAACTTTGTTTGTACGTGAGACGTATTCCTATTGAGACAAAGACTCAATTCGATACCTACCAAATCATCCTCTTCATCAGATACCACATCGGACGCAACAACGTGGTTGTAATCAAACCTCCCAGAATGTGGTATAAGGACCCTTTGAGCTCCTAAGTCAATAGCAAGAGTGCAATGTCCATGGAGAATGACAGGAAACTTGAGTTCAATGTCGACATCAAAATTCTCGGCGATTAGATTCCAAACATGGGAGCCAATACAATAGAAATCTCTCTGATGCTCGATATCCTTTCTTAGATCTATAGATTTGTGTCTGCTTTTTTGTGTGTATGAAACTTCCTCGTGTTCCTCATCACTTATGTGACCATTCAAAACCAAAACTGTATTTTCAATTCGCTGTGAGGGTCTTTGTTCAGCTTCTCCACGCAAAAATGGAAGAGTGCTAAGCATCCAAGAGGACGGCACAAGATAATAAGTTAAGGCATTTATTAATGTTGGTTGTGACATTACATTGAGAGCATTCCGAGTGTCTTCGTCCTGGAAACAATCTGTTAGTGAGTTGTGTAGTACACTAAATACGGCACACATAAGGTCTATTGAGAAATAACTTACGGATGCTATCCGGTATGCGCTAGCTAGGGCATACATAGAGTCACTAAATGATTCGTTTGAATTGCTCCGCATCAATGTCATGAAGAAATAACAATAATAAATGCTTTATCAGAGGATGAAGTGGTAACTCAAAGGGTGGTTTTGCCACTGTACAAGAAACAAAGCATTCTATGGTCTGAAACTTTAGAAGTACTAGTACCGATGTTTTAACCATTAGAGGTACTCCGTACCAACGATACCGTTGGAAATTTTTCGAAATAACGAAAAAACACGTTCAAGTTCAGGAAATTTTTTGGGACTTTTGCTTCATGTTCAGAGTTACATCACACCGAAATACCTTCTCAATTAACATGGTGGCTTCAACCAGGTTCACCAACTTAAAAAGCGTTTCAGTGTTATGCTTAATAACAATAATCTTTGATAAATTATTTTTATATTCTCCTTGAAGAATAGGGATTTTCGATGGATTACATTGATTAATCCTATCAAGATGAAGAAGATAAAGCATGATAATTGAAGAGAAAACGCCTTTTCTAATGTGGGACAAGTGTTTCATCAATTGTATGAAAATTTGTGAAGCTTACGTTACTTCCTAAGTATTAAACTTGTGTGACTAGGAAACTGGAGTGATTGTCAATAGTTGCGACATTAAAATTGGCTAAATCCGATGATGGCTGATTTGCTACCAACAAACATTTGCTGATCTTCAATCCATTTGGAAAATCAAGAACCCCCTGAAAAATGCCGTCTCCACTGAATTACATTACAAGTCTTGAGATCAGAAACAAAGAAAAGTGGATGCTTGAAATAGTCAATATGAGTGCTTAATAGGAAGATGAAAACAGCCATCAATTATTTGTGATCAGAAAGGTTTAGTGGATGGTGATAATCAATCCACCATTCATCTATTTGTTATTGGTGGTGACTGAACAATTCTCCAGTTTTGATTGGTATCATCCGTAAAGAGTTCTTTTAAGTGATGTTAGGTGCAAAAAACTACAATTTTTTACCCAACTTGGATTGTGCCAATGTTGATATATAAATGGCAATCTTCTCCTTGCCTGTCTGTCTCAATTTTTAATCTTGAAGGCTGTTTGCCAAACGTAATTCAACTATCGATGCTCGTCTTCAATCAGCGCGCCAAATATAACAGGCTCTGTCATAAAACGAGCAAGTGGCAGCTGCTTCGTATAACCCATCGTTGGTGACTAACCACGTGGCGCCGTAAGTCATACTTTTGTGCTCAAGGAATTCTCGTTTCACTGAGAGATGTGAATAAGGGTCTGGGTTTGAGTGAAGAGTCACAACTCTAGCCCCAGCATGCATGCTGGCCAAAAGTATGGTATCATCTTTGACTGGATGCCATTGAATTCTCCAGACTCCTCCACCAAGTTCTGAAGACTGGCTTAACAAAGTCTGTGAGGAGTACCGGATATCAAAGATGTACACTTTTTCATCGTATGACCCAACAGCGACAAGGTTAGAATTTCTTGGATGCGGAGATATAACAGTAACACCAGCTTCGAAATGATTGTTGAATGTTGAAACAGGACGCGATAGAATTCTTGGATCCCACACCTTCATCGTGGCGTCGTCGGCACCAGTCATGATCAATGCTCCATCACTAGCAAATGCACAAGACCAAACTTCTGCAGGAGCACCAAATAATGTATGAGCATCCCACGATTCTTGTTGAATTAACTCAGGTGCATTACTACTATCTCGTAGTATGACATCATGGACAGCCGCTTTACCATTTGAGTAAGATGACACAATGCGTGAATTATGGAAATCTCGAGAAGTATCCCAGTTAAGAGCAAGGCACAAGGCACTTTGTGCTTCTGCATTGGCTTTACTGGATGAAGTTGATATCGGCTTGAAAGTTGTTTTACCCGATTCCTCAAGGTGAAATACATGAAGAAAGATTTCACCCGAAGATTGAGCTGTCGCAAGCCAAAATTGATTCTCTTTGCTTTTACTGCTTGGGAGCCATTTTCCATCCAGGATTCCGCTTGGATAGCTTTTCGAGAACGAAGGTTCGCCGAATTTGAAACCATGATCTTCGCTGCTGGGAACTTTGACGAGGAAAAGGTCTAGATTGCCAATTCGGGAGCCATCGTCTTCCAAATTGTAACAGCTTGCTACTAAAGGCCAGAAACTACCGTTGTCGGTCTCTATAGGCTTATCAAGTGATTCTAAGGAACACGCATTTAACGGCGCCATATAGAAATCGTAGAATAGGGAATTCGCCATGATGAGAATGTATTATTTTCATTGACGAAAAATCTGATCACGCA
The DNA here is from genome assembly GCA_900642245.1 of Fragilaria radians. Taxonomy (NCBI): domain Eukaryota; phylum Bacillariophyta; class Fragilariophyceae; order Fragilariales; family Fragilariaceae; genus Fragilaria; species Fragilaria radians. The sequence continues at coordinate 620,074 of CAAAJI010000009.1, read as the reverse complement.
GCATAAAATTTATGTTTCGAAGATTAAATTTGTTCAAAACTGAGATTTTGATCACCCAAACATAGGATTATTTGTTCAATTTTTCCAACAGGAACAAATTATGCTTTGAGGTCATCAATTTTCAAGAATTATATCACAGGTCATAATTGTTAAAGTAATATATAAAATGTTGACAAAGAATATAACTCCATCAAATATGCGTAACCAAAAGGTTGAATGAAAGTGTACTCAACAGCATAGCATTAGCTAGGGAAAATGTAAGTTCACAATAATTGATGAGACTGAATTGTATGGTCAAGAAGATACATTCCAACCAAACAGCCAAGCAGGGGGAACTATATTTAGCTTAGGAAACATTCTGATACTGAATTATTGAGTATGAGTGATAAATTTCAGAGAATTCTAGAGGTTTGTAGTAACATTTCGTCTCCAACCATTTTTTCATTGGAGATTACTTTACTGTTTGCGGTAATGATGAGATACTGCTTCTTTTTGAAATCAAATCCGACTTTCTTTGAAAACAACTTTATAAAAATGTAACCTTTTCATGTATCCGTTGAAGAAGTTTTCGCGTTGTCCATAGAACTGGCACTTTTTCTGCAAAATGCTTTGGTTTTGATGCATTTTCTTTCATATCAGCGTCCGAGAGTCTCACTAGAACCCTTTGTTTATTACTATTGACAAATCAACAAGATCGGTCTTTACAAAATATAATTGAAAATTACATGTTGAAAAAGATTTGTGGCGACATTCATTGCCATTAGATAATGATATGGACCTTTATTTTCACATGGGGTGACAATTATTTATAACGTTTATAGAACACTTCATGTGAGAGCATCCCCTGTTTTCAGAATTTCTCACAGAGTTACTCATGTGTATTTTAGTCAAAGAAAATATGAGAGGAACTACTTTCCACTTTACTCCCTTTTCTCTATATAATGTAAAAGTCTGTGTATATACTCAAGCTCCTACACGTTTTTATCTCTACAAGATCATTGTCAAGGCGCTCTACATCTTCTGCATCAAAACTTCTTCAAGGGATGCGCAACTATTCATAAGCGGAATACGTTTTACCAGTATGCTGCCATATTTGTCTTGAAAACGATAGATCCCCTTTTAAGAGAAAATAAACTGCTTCGCTGTACTATTTCTGCTAACCTCTATTGGATTATGGTAGTTGCTTCGTCAGGTAAGTATGCCTATTAAATATTTCTGTTCAATTATTCCCCGTAAAACTATTATCCGCTTTACGAGCCTCGTAAAGGGCTCATTGCATTTGTCTGTTTCACTTATAACTAGCTACTGGAGCCAAGTGCTATTGCATTTCATCCATTGTATAAAGATTTCACCATGAGTGTTGAACACCCTAGAATTTACCTCCTCTGGCTTCTCTTTTGCCATTCTTTTTGAAAAATGTAATGTGCAGACTTCCAAATGTCATTTAATTGCTTTTTTCAACTCAAAGGGAGCACAAAAGTGTTTTGCATGGATATCTAAGCATTGTCATTAAAAGCTGTCAGAAAAACGCTTTCAATGGATTAAAAGCATAAACTAAGATGTCGTGATAGTTTTTCCTTGAAAGGTATGGTGTAGCATTTGAATTGCATGCAACGACGAAAAACGATATTAGGAGAGTGTATCTGACTTTAGCATTATCATATCTCTCAAAGAAAAATATCAATTTACCAGTAGGTATTGCTTAATTCTTGGAAGATATTTCAAAAGGCATGAAAATGGGTTGAATCAACTACAGGTGACATATTTCAGGACTTGATTTTGTTTGGTTTGGAAGATAAAATCTTCATTCCCCAGGAATATTCTTAGGAGCGTTTACAGAAAAGTTAATTGATTGGCTGAGCTTTTTTTATTGGCAACATGCTAAATTTATCGACATCCATTTTTGCGTGATGTGAAGTAGGAAAGTGGGAATGCTATTCCGATATAGTAATGGTTTCATACCAATTTTTATCAGCCACAAAAACGAGAAGACTGAACTAAAGACGTCGATGAAGATCACTTGATTAACTGATACATTTTGACCACGATGAAAATCCTTAAGAAACAAATTTCACTCAAGGATGGTACGGGTGTTGTAGTATTGCGCCCAGAAACATCAGAGGATCTGTGGCACATTTACAATCTATTGCAAGCTGGAGACTTAGTTCGGACAACAACGTTGAGAAAGGTTGTAACAGAATCTTCCACAGGGTCAACTTCGTCTCAAAAGAAGCGTCTGCAACTTACAATTCAAGTAGAGAAGGTTGACTTTGATCCACAGGCTGTTGAGTTACGCCTTTCTGGGCCAACGTCGTCAGAATCGGATATGGTTCGAATGGGATCCTACCACACACTTCAAATAGAACTTGCTCAGAATTTTTCATTAGAAAAAGTATGTTGGGATCAGATTTACTTAGATCGTATCGATGAGGCATGTCAAAGTACTGAAAGGCAATCAGAAGTTGCTGCTGTTGTCATGCAAGGGACAGGTCTTGCCCATGTATGCTTAGTCCATGGGTCGTTGACAGTCACAAAAGCTCGAATCGATACGACAATTCCGAAAAAGCGTGCTGCATTGGGTTCTTCCTCTAACCATTCAAAAGCTATGCAAAAATTCTTCCAAGGAATATACTTGGCACTTGTTAAACTACCATGGGAACAACTCAAATGTTGTCTTTTGGCCTCACCTGGTTTTGTAAAGGATGAATTTTACAAATACATGATGACAGAATGTGTCCGACGGGAAGATCGTGTCCTTATTGAAAATAAACGCAAGTTCATTCTCTGTAGGGCTAGTTCGGGTCACAAGCACGCTTTAGAGGAAATCTTTGCCGATCCAACTATAGCATCTCAATTGGAGGATACCAAGATGGCAAGAGAGGTGTCTATCTTACGTCAATTCGTCCGTTGGATGGATGTCGATCCTGATCGTGCACTTTATGGATATGCGCACGTCCGCCTTGCACAAGACTCATTGGCCATTGAGGATTTGTTGCTTACCGATCAGCTTCTACGGAACAGTCGTTCGGTAGTCGAACGACGCAAGTATGTCAAACTTGTGGAGGATGTCCGAGCTTCTGGTGGTACAGTTCATGTATTTTCTAGTCTACATGTCTCTGGCAAGCAGTTAAATCAGCTCAGTGGTATTGCCGCCATACTTCGATATCCCATGCCAGAAATTGCTGCTGGCGAAGTCGAGGACGAAAACCATGAAGGTGGTGAAAGCGGACTTCCGGACGAATTTGCGGAGGATGCAAGTGATGAAGAGTACGATCCTGAGAAACGAATACGAGAGGATATGGAGGATATGGGATTCAACTAGTATCTATACGGGTGTTCAAGAATAAGTTCAGTTTGGTCATCAAACAATACTCTGAATAGATTACACGTTAAAAAGACATTTTATGGTACAATGCTTTCTTCCTTTTCTTTACTTTTCACTGCGTACCAGCTTGATTCGTCCAGAAGAGCCATAGCCAATTGTGATTTAAGGTCCTCCCTACTACCTTCATTGTTGATCACACGAGAGATAACTCCTTTCTCTAATTCTTGTTGCCAATTCTGAATTCCCCTTCGAGTTTGTTGAGCCTCCAATCGTTGCTGTGCTACATCTCGGGAAAAACTCCGTAATGATTGAAGTCTTTCTAATGCAATTTCATCGTTGGGAGTCCGTACCAGCCATAGACCATCGAGGATATCATCCCATCCTGCATCAATCAAGACGGCAGCTTCCAAAATTAGGATAGGTTTCTTACCGGGAGGAATTGGTTTAGAACGGTACTCTTGTACAATACGCTCAATTGCACGCTTAACATGAGGCCACACAAGTCTCTCTAATTGAGCCATGCGGTCGGAGGACGAAAACACAATCGAACCTAAGGCTGCCCGATCGATTCGTCCATCCTTTGTCAAGATATCTGTTCCAAATTGTTCTACAATATCATCTTGTAGTGTCACTTCATTACTGCTATTGATATCATTGGTGCTTTTTGGTTCATATAATGAATGAGCAATCGAATCCGCCTCCAAATGAGCCCAACAGCCTAACTCTTGAATTAAGGTTTGGCATGCTAAGGATTTTCCCGATCCGATCCCTCCACAGACCCCAAGTACTCGAAATGGAAAAGAATTATTGGATAAAACATTTTCGGTTGATAATTGTTCCATCATAAGGACACGTCCATGTCTTGGAGGAGGATGGGAGACTCGTCGAATTGGCCATCCAGCTTTCGTGACAGATCGATCCATTAATGCAGAGTTTTGCGATGGAAAGGCAAAGATATTTCGAGAAAGCAACCAATGATTCCATCCAATGGCACTGTGACATAATAGGAAGCAGCTCAAACTCCATATTGGTGTTATTGATATATTCCAAGTTAGCTTCACCATGTTGCTTATAAAATGGTCAAGTGAAGAAAAGATCTACTACTCTGACTCTAGAAACTACCGGTAGAACTCTTATACTAAAGAGCTTTTTTGGAAACGCATAGTTATCTAACAGCCAACCTTGATGCAAGTTCAAATTCCAGAACTAATTAGAATCATGTTTCCAGAACTTACTGAAATCTTAAATTGTAGGTGCTTGGAGAAGAAGGTACTAAGGAATGACAATGGACCACATGATATTAGTTCCTGTATGTGGAGTAAAAATACGATTGGTGATCTGCAAGTGATAATTTGTTGGATAATGAAATAAAAGGCTTCAACCTTAATCGCGATGAACAAACAATCATCAATTTTGAAATTAGAAATCAATAGGAGAATTAATCAAGAGAGCAGTGAGAGATGTTTGACATATCATCAGCCAAATTTATTGATGATTGGTAATTTCTTGTAGATGGAAAGTAGGCGTAATACATCTAACACTATAGTTTCATAGATTCTATGATTCAAACTGGCTGTTAGGCTTCAATGCAAGATTTGCATACAGGATCCAAAAATAGAAAACATCTATAATAGATCATGATTTCTCACTATGCGCGCTAAACAGTATCATTCATTGATTCTATCAGTTTTATGTTTCATTTTGATCTTCATGTTAATGTGATGGGATGATTAGTCAATTGTTTTGACTAAATTGGAATCATGTATTGCAGATAAAATTACTACACATCATCACCACGTGTACCAGATTGCTTTTGACTCCACGAATAGTGCGAGAGAACCAATAATGTGACGTTTACACTGTTAAATTGATGCACTTTAAATGGGGTACATATAAGCCTTATTTTCATAGCAAATTGAGTACATGTTGCCCCTTGAATGTATAACATTGTTCGGTCGATAAGAAAACTTGGCTGCGTGGGGGGGGGGGGGGGGGGGCTTCTGAAAAAGTTTTTGTTTATTTTAAAGATGTCTTAGTTGTTCATTATCGTGCTACATATTCCTATCCCCCAAAGAAGGTTTCAATCACAGTTTTTCTTTCCATTCCAGTCAGTCTCATTTCATGATACACCTGCATAGTTTTGGGAATCTAAGAGACAAGTGATGTCTGGTATTCCAATCGAAACATTTTTATTATACGACAAGCCTCCTCGAAAATGTTGGATCAGCGACTTGTCACAAATGACGACATCCTCGAACCTAGTCGAATTCTTGGGTGTTCTTGTAGCCGTAAGCGATAATGCAATAACTGTGGATGATGGTACTGGGGTTGCTACCGTACAATTGGATGGTCATGTAGTGCATGGAAGTGTAGGACAACTAGTTCAATGTTTGGCAGAATGCTCTTCTCCACGCGAGGGATCTACCAGTCTGGAGGAATCGAAGAAGGAAGTTCAGCTTATCGCGAACATCATTATATGGGATGTATCCACCGATAGAGAAACTTTGTTTCAATGGCAACTTTTGGTCCCTCCTGGTCCCTTTGGAATTCCTCAAATGAGCTTTACATCTCAAGATTTATTGACTGTTATAAAGTGTGCTGGAGATAATGGGGCTTCTCTAGAGGATTTATCCATCGTCCTAGACCGTCCTCTATGTGACCTTCAGCCGATGATAAATGAACTTCAAAATGAAGGTGCTATATATCTAACTCGTCAAGGCACTTACACTCCCCTATGAACACATTAATAGAATATTAATCGAAGTCTTATGTTGTACATTTTTCTTGTTCGATTTAAAAAGTAAATGATTATTGTGAAAGTATCCGTAATAAAAAGACGCTTAGAGAGTAAAATCTCGATTTTCACTACGAACCCACCCTTCCAAAGGATGAGTGCTCGTGACCGCTGCTTCTATAGTTTTATACCAATTTAATGGTAGTTGACTTGGCTCTCCTGAAAGCCTATCGTAGGCTTGAGGGAATTCGTGCTCTTTCCATTGTCGATAGGTCAAACCTGTTGGGGCACCTGCCACCCGACAAATTTCACGTCGACACAATCGTGAAGCCATTTTTATATATTCAGTATCAGTTAGACCCTTTCTTTTCCCTTGTTTGATACCTCGATTCCCAACAAGAATTTCTACTCCTTCTCCATTGTTTTGCCAATTGATACAGTAGCCACAAGGCGAGGATGTCTTGTGAATTAAACTTCCTTCACCATTGCTTTTTGATGGCAACGTTTTCACTGTTTTGCACCTCTTTTGTGTGCAATTCCCCAAAGATTGTTGAGTTGTCTGTCTTTTGCCATTTTCGTTCGAAATATAGGAATGAGTGGAACTCTCTTGATTTTCCACTAAAGCATTTGATAGATGCGTTGAACTTTCCCTTTGAGATTTTGAACATTCCAAGGCAAGTGGAGTAATTTCTACAGTCATTTGCGGCAATAAATCCAATTGTCTTACGAATTCGACGATTTCTTCCTTTTTTTCATTCAATTTTTCATTTTTAACTTTTTCTTTCAGTTCATTGTATACTTGCTGCCTTCGATTACATATGGCTCTCTGTATAGCACCCGTTTGTGCTTCTTTCGACTCCGCTCTTGGATCGAAGGAGACTACAATAGAATGTAAATAAATTGGTCTTCGAATAGGTAGTCGAGAACCCTGAAGTCCAACCAACGTCCATTTGAGAATCTTGTCCGAACAAGACAAACTAGTTGATCGTGACGAACTTGATAGGTTGGATCTACCTGATTTAACGCGTAATTGTCCCAAAAGTTGTTCATTTGGTTCTCTCATTACCTTCGTCTTATCGTCGCAACATGTTAATATTTCTGGTGATGAGATAGACGAAAGATTGGAAGTGTAGGAATTACATGAAGAATTTTGACTCGGCAAAACGACCTTTGCACCAGTAAAATTCCATTGTCCATTCTTGAGTTTATATATTGTGGCATCGCCACAAGGAGAATCACTCACATAAAGATGCAATTTAATATCTTGACGTAATTCATATTGACAATCATCACCTGATGCGTCCGACGTGGAAGATATGCATTCCGATATCCTTGACGCTACTTTGGATAACAGTCGCAACGGACCATTCCGGATTTCTTGCCAAAGCAAACGTTGAAAGCCTCGCTTGACTAAAACCTCAGCATGTAAGTCACGTAAACACCATCCTTCAGGTCCAGTTGTTGTGCACTTGGATCCTGTAGCAGAGCATACAACAAAGACGGAATTGAAGGTAGGATCCTTGTTCATGGGAGTCACGAGATGACTCTGAACATCAAATGATGATGACGACGATGCTACTAACGCTGCGTATACTGTCCACTCATTTTCCTTAGGTTTTCCATGATTTGGTAATGATTCAAAGTGCTTAATAGCACACGATGCAATGTCATCGGGAGATGGCAGAATCTTGATGATTTTTTGGGACATGTGGTATCAAAAAGTAATTTATAAACCAGAAAATCGATGATGGCTATGCTCGTTTCGTTCACTGCAATTTTTAGGAAACAAAAAACGCTACCAAATTGATAAATAATCTACTTGACGAAAAGAATTGCACATTTTTCGCCAAAAATCTGACAACTACATTAATTTTGAACCTCCATTTTGGAATTAGCGCCTGTTGTTAAATCTTTCACTCTCCAAGGTTCCCATTTTTGTGCACTCTTCTTTAAATGATTAAAAAATTTATTTGGGTTTAGCCTGAAATTCAACTGGGTTTTATATGTAACTAGAACATTTTATTAGAAATATTCTAATCATTGCTCAACAGACTTGAAAGCAGTTGTTAATCTATTTTCCTCTAAGCAGAATTTAGGGAGTGCAAAACCTAGCTGGGTTTTCATGGTAACCCCTAACCCTGAGAATCCCATAATGTAAAACTTACCATGCAAAAATTCAGGAATGTAAATCTTTTATCATTCCTCTTTCTTCTTTGATAGGAATATAGTAACATTCAGTCAGCCTCTTACCAGCATTTGGCACCGAAGGTTATTAAACTTTCGCGAGTTGCGAAGAATCAGATAGAATGGCACATGTGTCTGATAAAATAAAACTTCATTTGAATCAACAGAAGGAGATGATCTTAGCTTTTGGCTAATGAATGGACACGCTAATCTCCGGTTTCTGTCAAATTGATAGAAGGTAAGGTAAGTAGATGAACGAAAAAAGTTTTAAAACGAGGAATCTTTATCCATTAGTTTTACTCTTATTTCCCTCCTTTCGTCTTTAATTTATTATAGTATCATCCTCATTACCTTGATGTTTTACTTTTACCAAATGCATAATTTAAAGATATTTACATTTACCCAAGACTGTTTGACATGTGTCGTCCACGGGAATGTGATGACTTTTATCGAATAAAATCGCCGGAAAAAATAAAGCTTCTCAATTTGCGTCATAAGCACGGTAATGGATGGCTTACAATTTTAGTATGTACGACCACATTTTTGGTAGATTCAGTTAAGGCGATGGAGTGGGACTCATATTAACACTTGAAAGGTTTTACGAAACGAAGACCCTAACTAACTGGCATACAACATTTTGCGGAATTGGATATTCAGATTTCGTACAATGGAACCGTCTAACGAATTGATATCGATACCAGGAACTAGCTTGCTGCTCTCTGTAATACCACTTTTCTTGATTGCCTCGTTCTCAAAATACATGAATCTTGACCTAGAGAGCCCAATTATCGTTGGGTGCTTTCGCTCCTTTTTCCAGCTTTGTCTCTTAGGTTTTATTCTTAAGCCAATTTTCGATCTTGGGGACGACCATTGGTGGGTTGTTTGTGTTTATGTGACAATCATGATTGTTATAACTACGTTTGAAAGCATGTCCCGCTCAAATTATGCCTATAAAGGCATGTTCAGATGTATCTTTCTATCACTTGTGGTTAATATTGTTGTAATTTCATTTTTCACTTTCGGATTCATTATTAAACCACAAGGCATAATGCTGGATCCGCAATATGTGATCCCCATCAACGGGATGATATTGGGAAATTGCATAAACGGAATTTCGCTTTCACTCAACAGTCTTTTGACGTCTCTTATTGAAAACCAAGTAGAGATAGACCTTTTCCTTAGCTTCGGAGCGAAGGCTTCGGAAGCAAGTAACCGAATATTTCGTGAGTCCATTCGAGTTGGTCTCATGCCAATGCTTAATGCCATGGCAGTTATTGGTGTTGTTTCCATTCCAGGAATGATGACGGGCCAAATTTTAGGAGGGACTCCTGTGATGGAGGCTGCGAAGTATCAGTTGCTTATTATTTACTTAATTTCTATTTCAACATTTGGCTCTGTCATCGCAGTTGTCTGGGGTTCTCTAAATTTTGTGTTCGACTTCTCAAGGGATACGTTATGTACTGACAGATTGATTGTTCAGCGAGATAAAAATTCCTTAGCTGCTGCAGCTTCAAGAAGCATTCGTGAATTGATTTTTCGTGCCTTCATTGAAAAAGGCAAAAAGAAAAGTGAGCTGCTTCCATTCAAAAAAGACAGTGAAGCAATGGCTTATAAAACATGTAGAAACCAATTTAAGTTTACGAGGATAAGCAGCTCACTAGATGCCCCGTCAAAAATGCAAATTTGCGGTGTAAGCTTCGAAATTGCTCGCAATTCGGAAAAGACTTCACAAACATTATTCGAAGATATTTCCTTTAATTTGGGTCAAGGTGACCTACTATTGCTGGAAGGACCTTCTGGATGTGGTAAATCCCAATTACTGCGACTAATTGCTGGCATAAATCGAATGACTACAGGAACTATTACTTTTGAGGGAAAGTGCTGGAATTTGAATTTGAAACAAATGTCTTTCTGGAGACAGCAAATCCGATATGTCACGCAAGTAAAAGTAAGCATACCAGGAACACCGCAGGATTTCCTAAGCAGCATCCTTGCATTTCATTCGCGACAAGCAATATCTGAAAAATTATCTTTCGATGAAATGATGATTGATTGTTGTGGATTCCTTGTGTCATGGGGGATGGATGAAATGCATATGAATCAGAATTGGAATAATTTATCAGGTGGAGAATCTCAACGAGTCATTTTGGCAATCGCGTTGGTTTCGCGGCCTAAAGTGTTACTACTCGATGAATGCACGTCATCTCTTGATCCAAAAACAAAATTAATTGTCGAGAAAAGTATCATGGAATTTGTTAAGAAAGAATCAATTAGTGTGATATGGGTTACACATGATGAAGATCAAGTTAAAAGATTGATTGAAGAGTTTCCTAATTATCACGATGGTGCGTCGCTTTGATATCGTAAATGTTCGATGATGATTAGTATAGTTAACCAAGGACTTAGATATGATGAGAGTGTTAGATTTGATTGATGAATCACATAATTGAGATATTCTTGTTACCCAAAGGTTTTCCTTCAATAATTTAATTTATTGATCGGTATAGTGTAAGAATCATAATCCCTGACAAGGCGGAATTAGGCAAAAGAATGAGCGCGCATATTTTGTTTGTTGAAAGTAGCTGCATAAATGTAAAAATCATTTTTTATCATGTGTGTTGTTAAGCTAAAATATATTGACAAAAAAACAGGACGACTTTTCATACTAAAGTAAGAGTTCATCATTTAGTTGGATATTGTAATCTGATAGAGAGTGGTTGATACTCACTAAAATATACTCACCGCAATTAGACTTAGATTGAGATTAAGTGGCAACAATTTTTCTGAATTACCTTGCCGTCAATGGAACTTGATACCACCGACTGATTCCTGTTGCGCATAGGAGCAGCCGTTTCGGTTGATAAATTAAGGCTTCAAAATATTAAACTGGACTTCATTGGGTAACGCATTTTAGAATTGAGTAAAGTTAAACTTGCATGAATATAGGAATTCTACACGGTACCTACCAATCTCTTTTCTCAATATCTTTTCATGTCGAAATATGCTTTGCTAATGTGTTCTAGTGGCATCGAGGATCGATATACTAGCGTAGCAAACAATATTTTCTGCCCTAGGATCGTTGATGCAAAAGAGGATGAGTTGTAGTGTATATATCTGATTTGTAACGGATTCTGCTAGAGTCTTGATTTTTCTTATCGTTTACACTGCTTTCGCACCTAAGACTTCGAAAGAAATTAAAGCTCTTGATGTAACAAAAAAGTTGGAAGATATTTCAACATATATTGGAAAACGTAATTATGAATTCAATAATTTGTATTATCTATGTTTCTGCCAACACAATTCTGAATCTAAACTTCATTTTCCATTGCAGGGCATTACGTCAGGCAATAAAGAATGCGTTTTGATTTTGACTCAATATCAGAGACTTTGATGCGATGATGATGGCGATTTCACATCTTGTGAGGAATTAAATTCGGGAGTTAGATGAATTAATCGAAATATATGGAGTAGTTGAAAGTCCTTACCATCATCGTCAGAGCCTCTACCAAAATTCGCTTTAGTATTACGAAATAGCATTACAACATGAACATTTTCAAGTTTCCAACCCCTGCTTCCTTTTTGTCGTGTCACTATTAATTGTGGGTACGGTCCAACCTGTACCGCTTTACCAGAGCTCCTCCAATGCAGATCGATGGGGTAGTGACTATCGGGATCCTTCATCTCCATTTCGAATTCTCCGTTTGGTTTGAAATATGAGACAGAGTGATGAAAAAGCATAACTCCCTCGTGTCCCTCGTATGGGAGTAATTCCACCATATCAGTTTCGTCCCATACTTCTTCTTCAAGAATTTTGAAATAGACATTGAATCCATAGGGACTGCAGAGTTCTTCTCTCGAAATAATTGCGCGCTTGGAGTCGATAACTGAGCTTGCATAGGCTCCAAACCATAAATCAGAAAATCGAACCGGAGCCTTGACAACCTTGTCACGAAACGTGTACAGTAAATTCACCATTTCTGACTTTTCCAAGCATGTTTTAAGCTTCTCTTTTTGATCGTGCAAAAGGAAATGATTGAAAAAGGATCTTATCTGCCTCACGGTCAAGCTTGAAGTAACTTCATCGTTCCACGAAGACCTCCAAAAAAGAGGTGTCTAATCATTTTGCACGGCATATATGTAAGTTCATTCCAAGAAGAGTAAACAAAGATGAGAACTGGCGACTGCAGTGACTGCACAAAAAACATACACATTTCAAGAGGAATATTATGAAATATCAAATTGTTGAAGAAATCCTATCTGCTTACCTCATCTTGCACATTCTCTTCAATATTCAATGATCGTCGGCAGGCAGTCTCCCAAAGAATATTCGATCTCCCTGCCATTTTGAATCGACGATTGACTTCTGTTGCGGCCAACAGATCATTCACTGTAACAAACGATAAAATGTGTTCTAAGAGACCGAAAGAATTAAAAGTATCGGAAGATGGAGACATTCTTGTGCTGATGCTTGAAGTGATTTGTTGCTTCGTTGTGATTTGCCAGATGGGGAAGAATCAAGTACTACCTGCGTTCCGTAGTTAGGACGCCTTTTTTTTTCGGTACGAACGTGGGAGTCGTGAGACTGAAGGGCCGAATTCTCGTCATATGTAAAATGTGTACAAAAGTAACTTCATCCTTACTTCCTTCCGTCATTAACATACTTTCAACTCACTTCAGATATGTTGTCTTCATTTTTTTCAAGAAGTTAAATAAAATCAAGATTGAAAGAAATTGGACATTGGAGTAATGACAGTGCAAAATTGAGAAACAACAGAGGCTCACTTACTGAAGAAAGCTATTTGTGATGCATCAAGTTCTGGAAATTCTTATGGTATGTTAAGGTATGCTGAAGATGAGAAATATTAGTGAATTTTTTGAGCACTTACATTCCAAATTGTTAACAGTAAGTAGAGGAAATTATACAAAAGAATGCTTATTGTACCATTCATGATTCCGTACTGCTTCTAAATAGTATCAATCAAAATAATTGCCTACCGTTATTTCATTCTGCTTTTCTGCGTTGATTATTATTCCAAGAAAAAAGTTCTCACTTTGCTCCTGTCTAGCTCCATTAGCTGACAACCATCATAATTAACAATTTTTCCAAATGTAAAATTGGAATTTAGTTTGAGACTTCCATTTTGGGTTCTTTGGTCAATTTTCGACAGGCAAACCATCCTACTACTAAAATGTGCAGAATTCCATTGATGGAGCTGAAAGTTTCTGAATTTAAGAATGTTGAACTAAATTCGAAAAAGATAGAATAAACTTCCTTCACATATTGCATTTAATGAAAGAATCACATCTCATACCATACTGATTTAACTGAGCGGTAAGGCTGACACTATCTACAAGCATATGGGTATCAAAATAAAGCTTTCCCCCCCTGCTTTTGGTGATATAGATTGCTTGAAGCAGCCTCAAATAGCTTTAGGTAAGGGCTTCACTTTGATTATTCATTTCCCCTTGATTTTAGCAATAATGAATGGCTCCTTAAGTATTATCTTTTCTACACAGACCTTCGAATTATAATTTGTACAATAACCATTGATTGGTCTTGTTCAATTCCAAGGAGAATCAACTTTACTTTAGATTACGGTTCTATTTGGCTTAACATCTGTATTGAGATCCAGTAGACTTGTTCCTGTTTACGGGTTGTAAATCCCAAGTAAAGTAGTAACACCTAAAATCTCTTGGTTTTCACGTGTCGAGAAATGTAAGGTATCTACACTACTAAAAAAGTTTCACATCCGATTTGGCCGGCGCTAACCCTTAACCCTTGTGCGTTTTGCGTTTTGTTAGTACAGTAATACTCAAGAAAAGTGTTAGCGGCTAAAATCAATAGGGATATAGCTAATTCAACCGGTACCTGATTCAAAACTGTTGAATATTTAATGCTTCAAATGCAACTGAGTGGATATTTCAAAAAGCAATATTAATCTGCAACTAAATGAAATTCCTTCAAAACAATGAAAAAATAAATAACACTATTCCTTTAAATTGAGGAAAAAGATCTTTTGTGATTCTTAATCTTAATTCTAATTATAACCCATCATATGGATCAATTATAGTGTTGTATGTTTGGGATGATTCTTATTGTATTAATCTTACATTTGCCTTATTATTTATACTGTCAAACAAGTAAAGAATACATTTTATAAAGTTAGCAAAACAGTGATATTGACTTTGTACCAACAGCTTTATCTTGATTTTTCCCCCGACAATCCTTGACGTCACAATAACAGCAGCACCAATAACTTCTACAACAAAAGCAAAAGCAAAAGCTAAAATATGTCTTTAAACCATAGTTTTAATAGGAAAAAAGAAATTATTACCTTTACACCTTCCTTATACCAATGCTAAATCAATGGTATAACTTTCTTTAATATCTGTGATGTTGAATGAAACTTTAGAAACCAATGACATGTTAGGTCAAGTCGTAACACTTAATATTGGTTATGTATCAAATTGAATGACCTGCAAATTCTAGGTTCACAAATAACAATAATATTTTTTGTCGTAATTATTGCTAATAATGTAAAAATTCAAAGATACACTCTTTTTGGAGAATAATGAACTTTAACATCTGTGATTTTGAATACAACTGTAGATACCACTGACATGTTAGATCAAGTAGTAGATAGGTCACTAATAACAATCATCAACATCTTTTTCATAATGGAAATGTAAAATTCAAAGATACATTCTCTTTTGTTAAATAGTCAACTCTGCGGAGCAAAGCAAGCACCAACTACTAGTCCTACTACTAAAAAAGTTTCACATCCGATCTGGCCGGTGCTATCCCTTAACCCTTGTGCGTTTTGTAAGTACAGTAATACTCGAGAAAGGGATCAAGTACGTGAACAGAGTTTAAAAAGAGCGAGCTACAAAATCAATAGGGATATAGCTAATTCGAACGGTGCTTTCATCTATCATGCAGAATTAAAAATGAGAATGTTGTCGAGACTTTCAGTTGTAAACTGTAGAATATTTAACGCAATTGTCATTCAAGTGCTACTGAAATGTGGAGAGATCTAATTGCAATATTAACCTGCAACTAAATGAAATTCCTTCAAAACAATGAAAAAATAAATAACACTATTCCTTTAAATTGAAGAAAACGATCTATTGTGCTTCTTAATCTTAAGTCTAATCATAGCTGGTTTAAAGGCATCAATCATATGGATCAATTATATTGTTGCATTTTTGGGATGATTCTCATTGTATTAATCCTTAATTTGTCTCACTTTTAAGCTGTCAAAGAAGTAAAGAATACATTTTATAAAGTTAACAAAATAACAATATTGACTTTGTACCAGCAGCTTTATTTTGAGTTTTTCACCGACAATCTTTGAAGTTCCAATAACAGCAGCACCAATAACTTCTACAACAACAGTGAAAGAGCTTAAATAATTGAATGACTACCTTTACACCTCCCTACTGCCAATGCTGAATCAATGGTATAATTTAGTTCAAAGATGCTTTCCGTTTTGTAAAATAGTTAACTCTGCGGAGCAAAGGAAGCACCAACTACTAGTTTACATTGAAAAAA
>CAAAJI010000009.1:581024-604259 GCA_900642245.1 Fragilaria radians | reverse complement strand
GGTAAACGGGATTTTATTGAGTCGTAATTTTTCGGTCATAAATGTGTACATTTGGAGAATTGCAACATAAGCAGCATGTCCTGGTTGCGTTGCACAGCAGCAGGGCACGCAAAGAGGAGGCGATTCAGGGGAGGTGGCAGGATTTGAATTGTTTGGGGCTCCTTTTAAGTCCTAACCCCTTGTCAATACATGATCTTTGGGAGGAGTACCGAAACGGTCGTGCTAGCAGGAAGGCAGTAAGGCAACTAACATATTGGGAGCAGTGAAGGGCAAAGCATAAGTCTTTTTGACAAAATTGGTGAGGGATCTGATTCAAACCAATTACGGCCATCGATCGAATCTATTCGGTTTATGGAGCACAGACAAGTGTAACGAAAATAATCAATGCAGTGAAATTTGACAAAACACATCGACGACTTAATGTTAATTTAAGTTGTTAGGTGCGAGATAAGGAGGTGATTCAGGGGAGGTGGTGGGATCTGAATTGTTGAAGCAAGATTTAACAAATTAAAATTTTTCGTAACTTTCATCTCATTTTTTCCACTTCGTGATTTTTAGTGTAGCCCTAAATTTTAAATTTTTTAGTACAAAATTATGTAGGCTTAACATACGATAGTTTTGTACTAAGCAGGTACGCGTTGTATGTAGTGTTGCACGGTTTCCAGGTATCTCCATGGTATATTAGTATGCTTAGTGAATTTTGAACCAAAGTACGGTAAACTAATCAGTAGGCTGACATAGTGTTAACGCTTTGATCCAAGCAGTTAACTTTTTTACGATGTACGTGGTCACTCAATGCTTAAAAGTAGCACTGTTCGTTACAGCATCCTTCAAACTCAATATGCTCAAGTTTGAGCACTTACATTCCAAATCGTTAACAGTAAGTAGAGGAAATTATACAAAGAATGCTTATTGTACCATTCATGATTCCGTACTGCTTCTAAATAGTATCAATCAAAATAATTGCCTACCGTTATTTCATTCAGGCCTTGAAATGGAGCATCCAAGCTTTTCTGCGTTGATTATTCCAAGAAAAAAGTTCTCACTTTGCTCCTGTCTAGCTCCATTAGCTGACAACCATCATAATTAACAATTTTTCCAGATGTAAACTTGGAATTTATTTTGATCCATTTTGGGTTCTTTGGTCAATTTTCGACAGGCATACCGTAACTTTAATCCATTTTTTTACATTGAAAAAGTATGGGAAAAAACTTGGACGATTATTGGCAGGCAGAATTAATGCAACATACTTGGGAGTACCAGCAAACGTCACTTTGGACTATTTTCCAATTACGGCTGTACGCCATAACTTGTTGACTTACATGCCTGTTCAACCGCCTTCAAAAGTATCAGATGCGATTCATCTTTCATCAGGCTCATCCACCTTGTCACAAATATCAATTTCGTCTACGTATCGTCATCACCATTCTGACTTAATTCCTTCACCAAGTAAGCCTCAGCCAATATTATTGCATGACGCACAGCATGCTCCAAGAACAAGAGGATCTCTTGGATTGATGATCGTTGGGTTAGCGGGTCGGAAAGGCTTATCAGTTGCTTCTGGACTTTTAGCAAATCAACGTAATCTTACTTGGAAAGGCCCTCGAGGAGAAATGAAAGGAGCGTCTTATCAGGGTTGCCAAACACAATTGCCCTCAATGATGAGTTCGTATTTTTTGGCCAGCGCTAACCTAGCGGCTATTGGAGGTTGGGTATGTGTCATCGAAATTTCTCACTTTGTTTAATTCTCATTTTCTCACTGTTAAATTTGTGAATTAGGATGTCCGACCAATTCGACTTGGTGATGCCCTGATGGAAGCTAAGCTTTTAGATTACGATCTTCAATCAAAGCTTTATGATGAGCTTCAAGAAATTAAGGTTTTTCGTGGCTATGGAAACGGTCCACACAGTTTGGATGAGAGAGATGCAAGTTCTCTGTCAGACATCGTGAAATGTTTACGAGCTGACATTCGATACTTTAAGTGGAGAAATGGAATTGTTGGACACACTACTGTCGTGTGGTCCGCAGGTGATGACTCATATCAGATGGAAAGTTCCAGTTATGATGATGCGCGTGATTTGCTCAATGCCATTGATGATAATGACTTGAATATCCCACCCTCTTTAGTTTACGCAACTGCGGCTTTGTTGGAAGGATGCTCGTTTCTTCATGCTGAAAAAGCCGCATCAAATCAATGCTATGGAGTTATGGATTTGGCAAAGCAGCAGCCTGGATCATATTGCTTGGGTCCTGAGCTTAGTGGTGCGATTAGAACTACAGATTGCTTAGAAAGATTAGGACATGCAGTTCTATCTGTGGAATGTGCTAGTGATTCGGTACAGCATGTCAAAAGTCTAGGATTTTTGAGTCAAGAAAATACTTTTGTTATGTATTCTGATTTAAATCCTCATCTTTGCATTGCTCCATCAGTCATCGATGTCGCTGTCTGGTGTGACTTTTTTTCCATGAAATTTTGGCCACATGACCTTGTACATACAGCCCTCGAATATTTCTTCTTGGATGAAACCAGTAATAATTGGTGGAGACAGCTAGAAGAATTGAAAGTGCAAGCTCAAGCTGCTCTTGATTCCAAGGGACGAGGGAACTCTGAGTGTTCCAAAAAGAAGCGAGTTCGAATACGCCCGGAAGAAAAAACAACTGAATGGGCTATTCCAAGTAATGCCTCAGTCATCTGCGCCGGGCTTGCCTGCGTTGATATGCAACTCAACTTTGCAACTGGAAATGGTGGCGAGACTATTGAAACGTTTGAGGGAGAAAAAAGCATTGGTGGCGGCAGCGTAAGTATGGCTTGCAAGACTCTAGCACGACTATGTCACGGTGCTCCCTTAGAAGAAGATACATACATGCAGATCACTCCACCAGTAGTTCATTCGGTTGTGCCACTATGCAAGATCGGTAATGATGATACTGGTCATAAACTGATAAAACTTTTAGAGCACTGTGGAAATGCCTGTCGCAATGTCGAAACCAAATTTTTGAAAGAAGCTCGTAAGCTGGATGGAAGCGCTAGAACAGCACTAGCAGTATTACCAATTTACAAGGATGGTAGGCGTGGATGCTTTTTTGATGCAGCATCGAATTCATCGTTTTCAGCCATTGAAATGATACATTTGATTCGCAGTTTAGCGAATCCCTCTGGAATGACGATGGACATTAGTAACTTAACTGATGAAGAATTGGATGAGTATGAAGATCGGATCGAAGGAGCGATTCCAAACTATGGAGCATTTTTGTTTGGTTATCCCCATCTTTTGCCAAAGTTGCAAGGCGAAGCGTTAGCAAAGGTCATGCTGGAAGCTCGAAAAGTTATGACGGACGGTGGTCTAATCGCGCTGGACCTTAATGGAGTTCCAGAGAGTAACTTTATTCGTAACGGTTCCCTTAGAAATTTGAATGATCTTCGGAACGATCCAGTTATAGGTCCGGCTCTTAAGCACGTAGACCTACTTCATATGAACGAAGATGAACTTGTTCTTTTGACTGGCTGTCAAATTCGAAATACTTCGGAATCTAGTTTGGACGATGAGTTTGCGATCGCCAGCGCCATCAATCTATTCTTACTTTGCGGAGTTGGGATTGTGGCTGTCACAAGAGGAAGGAAAGGGAGTTTTGTAAGCTGCAATGATGAAGCCAGGTTCCAAGAAAGCCCTGCTCTACCTGCATCTTGGATCGATTGTACTGTAAAAATGGATGCTACATCATTGCCTAGTTCTACTATCATCAATACCAATGGTGCTGGTGATTCCTTTACTGCAGGGTTGCTTGTGGCTACAATGCTAAGACACACTGGTATGACTGTCCGAGATGAAAACGGTGAGGAGGTTGCAGCGCAGCCGCAACTCTCCGCCCCTTTGCCTTCTCTAAAAAAGAAGAGTATTTTAACTCCATACCAATTGTACATGAGAGAAAATTATGTAATGTTAAAGCAGCAAAGTAAAGATGATAAGAAGAGCATTTTCACAAAGTGTCACGAGATGTGGGAAAATGAATCTGATGATATCAAAGCAATGTATGAAAGAAAAGTCCGGGATGAAATTGATGTCGGTACATCTCAAAGTGAGATCTCCTTTCAATCGTTGCAAGAACAAAACACCATGGATTTCACCTCTCCACAAAAATCGCCGTCTTCTGCCGTTCCAGGAAAACTTGCCTCGTCCAAAGTAACCAACAAGTATATGACAAATAGATCTCTGAATTTAGAGTCAGCGGTTCAATTTGCCACTCTTGTCGCTGCACACCATGTCGACGTTTCAACACGAGATGATCTACATCTTGATGCATCACGACTCTTGGAAAGGTCACTAATCGTGCAGGAAGGATTACAGGAAATTTAAGTGTTGACGTTTTAGAGAATTTACTAACTTTTTCTTTCTTGACCATTCCTTTGGAGAGAGTGGTAGATGCTTGGGTAGGTAAACTCATTTCGTTTTATAATGTAAAACAATTAATTTACAAGGCACGTTAATTCAATATATAGAGCCTTACATACATGGTTCAGAAGATGCAGACTGTAACCAAGAAAACAAGACAATAAGTCCAAAAGCTCATAATGTGCCAGATCCTCCAAAAGTAGTTGGTAGATTGAATTTTTTATTGGAAATTTAAAAAAATAGGCAGCTAAGTTCTTTTATTGAAATCAAAGGAGATTCGGTATTTGAAAAGGATGAACCCATCCCTTCCAAAATACTTGTGACTTAATCAATAACAACCACAGGAAAGGCCACTTGAATTGAATGCCTTTTAGTTCATATTGTACTCAATAAGTCGGTTAAAGAATATCTCGGCATGTTCCTGGAACCTATAGGTAGTAAGATCAACTTAGAATATCTTTCGAATTTTGTAGACCTTAATCAAAGGGGAAGGAACAACTACCCGAATGGATAATTTTACCCGTCATAACTAGATACATGAAAAGAATAACCTGAATCGTACGTAGAACATCAGAAAACGAGTAATTTGCACACAATCTACACTCAAGGAATAATAAAGTAGTTTGTAGAAAGGTAGAAACACCTAAGCGCTATAGAATGGTGCACTAAATGCTGTGTTGGGCCTTGCTCTTTCTCCACAAGTAATTGTATGCAATAAATATCCATTCTAACCACATTTGGTAACTTCGCCGTAATCCAAGAATTTAAAGTAAGACGAAAAGGATCTCCTTGACCGCTCCCTCACCTTCAAGATAGTTATCATCCCATCTGCCAAGTTCCATAGAGGTCAACTAGAAATCCCTTGCACTTTTAGCAGGATATTTGAAAGAACGCCATAGGCTTTTAAATTATGTGCAACATCTACACTTCAAGTCACATCATGTGTTAACTCTGACTATGTCTGAGACAAAAACGGCAGCAAGAGTATCAGTGGATTTAAACAAGGATTGGACTTTGCTTTGTTTCTTGGCACTCTAAAAAAGCGTATTTCTATGCCTAGTGCAGAGACAGAGTAGGTGCAATATCATCTGCATCTATTGTAACTAATTCTGTCAACTCAGTGCATATTGGGCAAATTGCCTCTTACATTACTGTATAGCAAAAAATACGCATTTGAGAGAGAACAAAACATTTTGACATTCCTAAGGAATTTTAAATAAAGTGGTTCAAGATGGCATACTCCAAGATAAATCCAGCGGAGAGAATGACAAAAATCTGCCATCAACTCCCTGGCATAAATATGATCATATCATTTATGACGGCATATTTCATACATTGGACGAGGATCATCAGAACTGGGAAAATGTCAACAATGTATATTACTTTCATTCAAACTATCCACAACATTTGGTCAACTAAACCCAAGGATGGGTCATTGTGATTATTGGTAAGTTAGGTTGAGCTTACCCATGCACAGCTATTACCGTCATTGAGCTACTACCTCGCCTACAAACAGTAGTAGAACAAGTCCAATGACAAAAAGATATCTTGCATTTTTTTCTTGGCACATAGCACCCGGAAAACATATCAGAAAGAGTATATTTGTCACTATTCAATTCAGCAACTACTATACTTATCGTTTTATTCCAATCTCACAAAAATACAATATCCACATGCTCTAAGGAATTGAATGAATATTGCAGTTTCTTATGTCAAGCTTATGAAAAGTCAAGGTGCCAGCTGCATTAATATGGCCTAGGTCAATACTTGTTTTAGAATTGCAGAATGCTCCTCTGCAAACTGTAGCAGCTACGGTCATACTCGGGGGATGGTTGCAATGTTGCTGGTTGAAAATAGCATAAATGCATGATACCTTTGCGTTAGATACCGTGAATACCTTTTTTTTTAGTGAATTAACTTTAGCCTTAGTGACCGCTTTGACAGTTTTGGGATACGTCACTGGTCAGGTAGCATGTTTGATATCATCACAACCAGTTTGGAAAGTCAAGAAGTGCCATGTCAGCGGTAGGATTTATTGGTTTAGGAATCATGGGAGAAGGGATGGCCTCACGACTTTTGAGTCAAGGAATCGCTGGATCTGAAGAGAAGCCATTAATCATTTGGAATCGAACGATTTCGAAATGTAGCGAATTGCAGAATGCTTTCTCGGATAAAAAAGTAATCATCAAAGAATCGGCTAAAGAAGTCATAGAAGCTTGTTCTATAACGTATTGCATGCTCTCAACTCCAGAAGCCAGTCGTAGCGTTTTCGAGGGAGAATATGGTGTCTTGGCTGGTGTCTCTAGTGGGAAATCTATTGTTGACTGCGCTACGTTGGCTGAAGCTGATATGACACGGATGGAAAAGGCGGTAATAGAAAAGGGTGGTCGCTTCTTAGAGGCGCCTGTTTCTGGATCTAAGGGCCCAGCTGCAGATGGTACTCTAATCTTTTTGTGCGCAGGATCGAAAGAGCTATTCGATGAAGTTGTTACAAATGGTCTTAATGTCATGGGAAAGGCCAGTCACTTCTTTGGAAGTACCGTAGGTCTTGCAACACGCGCAAAGCTGGTTGTTAACTCATTGATGGGAACTATGCTTGCTGCCTTTGGAGAAGGATTAGCACTTTCCGAGTCGGTAGGGCTTGATCCATTGATGATGATTCAAGTGATCGGTCAGGGAGCAATCCAAAGTCCAATGTATGCTATGAAAGGGCCTAAAATGGTAAAGAAAGACCACTCGCCAAACTTTCCTTTGAAGCATGCACACAAGGACATGTCATTAGCTTGTGATATGGCGAAAGACGCTGCGGTTGAATTTAGCGTTATTTCGCAAGCGGAAAAGTTATTTAGGGATGCAAACGACGACCAAGAGCTCATGCTCGCGGATGAAGATTTTAGTGCAATTTTTGAAGAAATTCACCAGAAATCTCAAAGTGAATTTTCGAAAAATAGAATGAGCTAGTCTGCAGATGTAATCTTACCACGAGTTAATATGCAGCACAGAGTAATGTGAGACAATCCATTCTGAACTTTTGGAATTTTTTGACGTTTCCTTAGTGAGAGTTCTCCTGGATTATAAATTCAAAGATGTAAATCTGTCTTGAAGAATTTTTTTTATTCCACGTAATGGCTTAGATTAGTCTTCCGTGATTTGTGTGAACGGTTCTGGGTGATGCAGTGTTCATTGGCATTGCTGTGTCCTCCTGTATTATTCTTGGTTTCTTTTTGGCAATTTTCGGAGCTTTACTTGCTACTCATCTGCTACATCAGCTTGATGCTTAGTTTCCTTTCGCAAGTAAGTCTTACTATGTTGGAATGATTTTTCCCAACACACATATGTACCATTAACGTTGCTGAATCATACATTGCATTTATGGAATATTCTTCCATTCTCAGAGACCCCAATGAAATACCTAGGTGTATAACAAGTTGTGCTCTAGATTCCAATTTCTGTTTGGGATTTCATTCCAAATTTATGCAAAAATATACTTTTTTAGACTTAAATTCACTTTACTAGACTTAATCTGTGAATATGTATTGAGCTCATATTTGTGTGAGTAAACACAGAAAAGTAATCATTTTCATCTATTTTCAAATCTACCTTTATTGCTTCACTTTCTACTTTAGTTTCGAACTTGGTGCAACAATGAATAACATTTAAACTTAGCACAATTTGCTTGTAATTGGAAGACATGTAGAATACATTCTAACTTGAGTGTAACACTGTTGACTATGGATCCTGTCATAGTCCAATATCTAAGATTGCATTGCATAGAAGCAAGATTCAATTACAAACATGGTTCTAGAAAAGATAACAATTTTACATTATGCATTCTCAACATGGTGGAGTAATTATACAGAACATCATTCCCTTTCTTGCTGAAACTGTTATTGTTTTCTTTCCTCTGTTTACTAGTCTCTTGTTTAACTCATTCCCTTCCAAGTGTGCTGACGAGTATCCTTGTCATAGATTTCCATGCCGTAAAAGGATGCAACATGGAAAACAATGTATCCATCATACCAATTACAAGCCTACGTGTTCACCATGCATAGGAACAGTAAAGCTCAAGCTCTCAAGTTCTTGAGGGATTTAGCTTCTCTTGTGAGTACGTCGAAAAGTCCACGAATGATATCAAGACTCCATTCCATTGGTAAGTACCGCAAAGACAGTTTCATCAGATTTTCTAACCTCAGTATGTATCAAACATTTCAGATCGTTTTTTGATACGACATTACTACTTTCCAAGTATCGTGGAGGCAATAATAACTCGTCGAATTGTTTTGAATCAATTTATGACTCTGCTAGTGCCCTCCTCTTGTACATCAATGCATAGTAAAAGCATTTGCGATCTTTTTCATTTTTATTAGGAAGCTCCGATTCTAAATCAAAGATATCTGGTCTGTCGAAGCGTGACTTGATAATGCAAAATGGCCACTATTATGAGTTTTCCTATTTCGGAATTTTCCTATTGCGAATATGCCATTCTTGTTTGTGGCACTTCAAGGTGAAAAAAAATATAAATTTTTCCAACAAAACGATTGAGTAACACTGTATATTTCGAGCGAACCTCTAAGATACCCAAATCATTCTTAATTCATATAGAAAATGGATCGTTTCACTCTGGATGATAGCAGCGCTGGCTCATCTAGGTCATCCCGTGCATCAAGTAATCGGTATGTTCCTAGGAAAACTTACGACGATGACATGTCAGGTTCCTCTACCAATAATCCGCCATTTTGGTCGAATACAGGAACAACTCCTCCTAATACCACTGAAAGTTTTCACGATGACGACGATGATGTAGATTTCTTTGCTGACAGCATCCATTCGTATGCACCAGTTATAGGGAGTAAGCCAACCTTTGGTGCCTTCACTACTGGTGGGGTTGGACCTTCGTCCCACCATGGATCGACAATTGTCGGCACATTCCGCCCAACCATGGAAGAAATGGTAGATGTTAATGTGAGTGGTCATGGTGGTAAGCCTTATAATTCAAACATCATACTGGATGGCGATGGACTCTTTCGTACTCGAGTCTCAAGTGATCGGAGATCTTCTATCTTTGGATTAAGCACTGATGAAATCAACTACGATAGTGAAGCTAGTCATCGAAATTGGAGACAACCGTTGCTTGCTGCATTGCTATTAACTATGTCAATCATTTCTCTTTCAGTGCTAGTGACATGGAACTCATCATCACCGACAAAATCTGCTGACGAAATATCTCCGTTGGTTGACACCGATTCAACAAGCAAAGAGTGTGATTTTGAAGGAATACTTGAACCTGATGTATTTCTTCAGTGCCGTTGTGACGGCCACATATCAGTGTTTGCTGAAGGAATTTTGATGCAATATAACCATTTGAAGAATGATTTCTTGGGAGAGGTTAACTTTCTTCCTGAGTTTAACTCAAAGATTGACTCTTGTGACGCCGCGAATGTTGCCCTGGTTTGGTTTTCCGGTGATACCTTTACTAAAGACGAAAGTATCATGCTGGACAGATATATGCTAGCCTTAGTGTACGCCTCCTTCAAAGGATATAATTGGACTCATCAGGAAAACTGGCTCAGCTCTCAATACAGTCATTGTGACTGGTATGGAGTTGAATGCGATACTAATGGCCGTACGCTTGACTTGCTTCTAAGTAATAATCATTTGCAGGGACAGATACCATCGGAGCTAGTTAAGTTGGATTCACTCCGAACCATAGATTTCAGAGGGAATTATGTGATTGGTCGTATTCCCCGTGAAATAGGGGGTCTTGTGTCATTGCAAAATCTTCGACTCAATCGAAATAAACTCTCTTTTTCTATCCCAACTGAGATCGGATTAATGACAAATCTCGTTTCTCTTGAGTTGAATGAGAATGAACTAGTTGGAACACTTCCAAAAGAAATAATTGGAATCCCCACATTGTCCAACATTGACCTCTCATCGAACAGATTAACAGGAAGTATTCCTTCCGAAGTAAAGAATCTTGGGAGCTGTCGTGAGTATCCCAATTCATATGTCTCATCACAGTGATATATATTATCTCACTTACCATCTCATCTTAGGAGAATTCAAAGTGCATTCAAATGCCCTGTCGGGTAGCATACCATCGGAAATTATAGGAATGCAAATGCTTACTGTGTGGGATTCGTCTCATAATCCTGGACATGGATCTATACCAAGTCACTTTTCAAGCCTTTCCAAGCTTGTAATGTTGAACGTAGCAAGTATGGGCTTAACAGGCAGCATTCCTTCTCAGCTTGGAAATCTAACGGAGTTGCAAATTCTATCCTTGAGCGATAACTATTTCGATAAGGAAATTCCTAGTGAATTAGGTGGCATGGATGCCCTCAAGACTCTAGCCCTGAATCACAATGCTCTTTCTGGTAGTATTCCTTCAAGTCTTTCCCAGCTAAGGTTTCTGTCAGAGGTATATCTACAGCACAATAGCTTGATTGGTCAAATACCGGATGAATTGGCATCATGTGAGAAGCTTTCATTTTTAGACGTATCGGAGAATCAACTGGAGGGAACAATGCCTGAAGTTCTGTGCAATATGCGGCAAGTTGGTGGGTTAACAAGTCTAGTTTCAGATTGTGCCCAATTACAGTGCTCCATTCCCAATTGCTGTACTTCATGTGGTGGTAACTGAGGTGGGAAGTTTGCTTTTTCTTCCCTAATTAGACAAGGAGCTGTAGATGTTTTCTATCAACCTAACAGCTAGATATATTACGTATATATAATGAGCCGTGAAAAACCAAATCATGATTAAGACTTGCTGTGCTTTTCATCAAATCAGTTCTCGGAACTGTGAAAGTAAGAATTGCAATTGTCGGTTGCACTAAATGACATGTGTCACAGTCTGGCTAGGGATTGTGGGTGTATTTGCTTCACGACTTAAGTTTGAAACTTTCTGCTTTGTGATATTGGGACAAATATTGTGGCATAAAAATATTATTAAAAACGTAGTTTTTCAAAGAAATAGGCACTTCCTGCGGCCTTCTTTTCACTCGTTACTTCCTTCTGATTTAAATATCTGTTCTCGAACAGATTCTTCAACTGTTTCTTGCAATTAACTTTACGTTCTGAATCGATTAAGTCAGCTTCGTCAACAATTTTTTTTACATCCAAGTCTACGACGTAACGGGTGGGGAAGACATGGCGAACGTTTACATACTTAACGAACGGTTTCATGACCTTCGATCGTTTTTCAACTTTGGCCTTGCTCATAGTGCGTGTCACCTTTCGAGGATTTTGGGCCAAACCTGCAATCAAGCAGTGTGAATATTTCTTTTCCGAATTTCCATCTTCAAACGTCTTCACGACCACAGCCTTCTTTCCTGCATGGCGGCCTGCAAGTACGATGACCACTTTTCCCGCCTCTGTGAACAAGAGTATATGAAATTGATTAGTGGATGAAACTGAAAATCATCAAAAGTCAAAGATATGAAAGTTCCGAGTCATTTCGCCTCATTCATGACATATGATGTAGGGTATCAATAGATAGAAACAAAAGTTTCGACCCTGCATGTACTTTGCAACCGACCTGGGGCTACTCACTCAATATCGCCATTTTCACTCAAAGTGCAATCTCGGATGCGAGTAAAACGAAAAAAGTTGGATAGTATGATCAGTACGGTACTTCAAGGATATGGTAAGAGGTAAGATGTATTGTCCCCATTTTACTTAATACAGCGATACAGTACCTTATACGTTCACCCGTCCCTATTTATAAAGCTAACTGTAAGTACTTACATTTATCTTTCCATTTATGACAATAGCAAATGAAATTCATTCCAAGTATGATTTTAGTTTCGAGACATGCTGTGTAAGGAAATAAATTTGCTTAATATTATTTTATGCCAAAAATGCACAATTGAGGATTTTCCTTTTATAAGACAACTATGGTGACGGTTTCTTGATATTGAAATCTAAAGAGATTTCGTTGTTCAGATTTTCGTAATCAAACTAGCTCAGCTACAATCTTGTGCGTTAGCTTAATTGCATATTAAAAAACTAAGTATATACTTAGTTTTCTGGTTGCTATATAGATATTTTGAATACAAGTATACAATTCGAATTGCATACGACATTAGTTTCCATATATTGATGAATATAAAACGCATTATCTACCTCACTTATTGGATTATATCATATCCCACATACTGTTGTTGTATGCCATAAACGTCCTATGTGAAAAATGCAGAATTGCAAAATTAGAAGACAAAGTGATAAAGAAAAGTAATAAGCATTTTTGTTACCAACTATGATTGCCTTTTTCAATTTTTTTAAGATGTTTCCCTCTATTGATGAATTCGAGATTTCCTCTATTTTCAAGGTTGAAATAATTCAAAATAACAATGTTGCTAAGGCAATTCAGAATGATCACAATCTAGTTAAATTTTTCTACTGGAAGCTGTTTGACTCTTCAGATTTAAAATTTTCCGTATCTTGCACTGGTATTCCATAGGGTAACGATAGAGTGCATACTAATATTCTGGAGTGGAAAGCCGGTCTCAAAAGGTCATAGTCGGTTCCAAATTGATGACTCTGGAGGTCATTATTGCAACAATAGTGACACTTTCCTATGGACGTCTGCACATTGAGACGATGATCGAATCAAGGAACTTACTTGAAACACCTCATCAACCAAATGAAGCTAAACAGGATCTGAAGGCATTTCCTTCTCTTCCTTCAGAACGCTCTCCAAGGTTTATTTATTGGTTTGCATTTCTTCTGTCATCGTTGATTGTAGCTGGATCAACCATGGAAGCTACAGATCGGGTTCAACCGACAGCGAAAGGAATCATGAATCAAAAATGGGCAGTAGGCTGCTCGATTCTCTCTTTCTGTCTTACTTTTCTAGTTGTTTTCATTCATCTATCACCCTTTTTATCCTTTATGTTCATTGGTACAAAATTTGAAGGAGCCTTGAGTTTCGCATTGGCTGGATTATGGTCAGCACTTGTGGCTATCATTTCGGACTCTAATAACGGTTTGGCAGTCGATAGAGAGGGAGCGGTTATTTTAGGGAATCTTTATTACTCTAGCTGGGCAGGTTTCGTAGTATCTATTCTTTTGCTTTTGAACTTTCTGAAAGAAGTGTATTTTCTAAACGTAAATGATCAGCTGACTTTGAGATCAGATCGATTGAATACATGGCTTGCTTTCTTGATTATATCTATCATCCTTACTTCTTCTGCTGCAAATGTATTTGACTGTGAATGCCTTCGGACCGAACGTCTTGGAACAAAATTCTGCAATCGAAGCATAATTGCTATTGTCGTCGGAGGTGCTGGATCTACCGGGTCCCTTGTCATCATTGGAATGAAAGTATCAACGGGATTAGCCCCCTGGGGTATTGAACTTATGGTATCTAGTGTACTTTTTATCATTGATTGCTTCTCCGTTGGTTTAGTAACGTCAGAAGTTGGTCCAGGGGCGAAAATAGGGAATCTTTTTTATTTCAGTTGGTTTAGCGCTATTCTTTCTTTCTTGATCTTGAGTGCCACAGTTGATTACGTGTCAAAGCTTAATGCACAGCAAGAGAAGGATAGCCCAGCCCTTCAGATGGAAATTCCAAATGCTGCCGCTGTGGGAAATATGACTGTCATGAACTCTCCCAAAAGTGTGTTTCATCCAAGTTCGCAAAGTGTAGCTCCAACAGAGCATAGTGAGGATGCGGAGGACAACCTGTACATGGGAGAGCATCCTGATACGTCAAGGGATGAGTTCAGACAGTCACGTCTCAATTATGACGATGACGTTAAATCGGCAGCGGGTAGCATTTACACTGACACAGGGGATTTACATGGTGAGCAATTGTACGGTAAAATCTCTCACGATAAATCCAGCGTTATTCACTCCCAAAACGGCTCATACTCAAATAGGATGAGTATCAATCAATCTCAAAACAGTTACTATTCTGGTGGAAGCTCAAGTAGTCTTTATAAATCATCAAAGGGAATCAATGACGTGTACGATAGCGAAGACTCCTACTCTTACGTCAGTGCGAATAGTCTCAGAAAAAAAGCAAAGCCCCTTTTGCCGTCTGATTCAACAGAAGACTCATTTAGAAGTGAGACAAGCTTTAGGAAGCATCCGATCGGTCAATATGATGAAGGTAACTCTTATTCATCTGGAAGAAGCAATCAAATCTCTTCCGCGGGATATGGGAAGTCACAGTATTACAGTGGTGACTCTTATAGAAGTGGAATGAGTTTTGAAAGAGGTGCAGATTCAGATAAAGACTCATTGAAATCTTATGGTCAATTTGAAGAGTCGTATAATGGTGGATTGAGCTTCCAGCAGCCTAGTGTGACTAAAAGTAAGCAATGGTCTGGTATGCTCGTGTAGCGTGACAAAATAAGTGCCTTAGTGCGTCAAGACTTTGGTAGATCCATCAGAACAGAGGAAACAGTCAGCAATCTCAAGTCAAAAGTTATGTTACTATACTTTGATCTGATTGAGGCTAAAGATTGATAGATATAACGACACATCAGCAGGATGGAAGAAATATCATTTTGTGATAAATTAGGAATAATTCCAAGGTATATATAGTATTGAAAAGGAGTTCCAATACAAAAATATGTTTTTTATCATCCTTTTTTCTATTTCACTGGCATTTAGATTGATTCAAAATCTCTCTTAATTCATGTTCTACAATTCTTGTTTATGTAAGATGTATTGATCATTTTTCAAGAAAGTTCTGCGAATAATACTTGCTGACCAACCTGATCTTCATAAGAAATTTGACTAGAAGTCTCCTTTACACCCCTCCCCCCCCCTAATCTTATAGAGACAATGTTTCTCCATCATCTTACTCAGTGCTTTAAGTCTTGAATAGCTAATGATAGAGCAACAATTAAAATAGCAGCAAGTAATGCACAGTCTCCGAGAAATAAATTTGGAATTCAAGTTAAATGGTGACACCTTATTGCAAAACACAATGAAGACTGAGCACTATCAAACTTCCCATATAGTTTATTCATCTCTGTGTTCTCATGTTGAGTGATGAATTGACACTATGAAATATTGCAATCTTATTTAGGTTCTTTCTATTTTATTCTTGTGTAAGTTTAGAACTTCTGTTCAAAAGTTATTAACTGCACCTTCACTTGAGGCTTTGGAATTGGCTCTTCAACTCCCAATAAGGCCAAGTTGGGAGTGGAAATTCAAAACAAAACAAATGTCAACTGATTTTACATGAGGATATGAAAACTAACGCAATCATGAATGTGATTGAAATGCTTCAGTTAAGTTATTGACATCATTTAGCATGGAGACCAATGGCCATCCTTCTTAGTATGAAAACTTAGCAGTCTAAATTACAATACATGCTTGTGCAACTAACATTTGGCCAGCGCAAGCTCTAAAACATTTAAAACATGGTGAGTTGGGCATAAATCCGCTCCGAAAAGAACACAAATATTTATCATTCATGACAGAAGGAATAACACTCGATACAAGAAAGTTTACAAGTTCCATCTGCGGCCAATCTTGAATCCCCAACTGTTTAAAGAGCGGAACCCTGAACGAGTGGAGACGTTCTGATTCAACGCGGTACCCCGTAAAACAGGACTAAAGTATGGCTTTTAACCACATTAACCAAACATCAATAATTCAAAAGGCAAATGTCGTATTCACAATGATCGGCATTCTAGAAAAGTTGATATATACAAAATTTGATAAAATCTTCTATTTGATAACTTATTCATTCAATATAATTAACAAAATGGCACAACTTACAATTCAATACAATATATATAAATCTGCACTGCTTAACAGCCAGAAATTAATACAATGTTTCACGCGATAGAGTAACATTGACACCTTACTTGTAGTTACAAGAGAAACACCATCCCATGAGGTTGTCATGAAAATCTTCCCAAAATGAAGCCTCTGAAACTTGAGGCTTTGCTCCTTCTTTCAATCCAACCGTGTGATTAGTTTGCCTCCGTCCACGTCTCTCTAAAGTGTTGGAGGTTAAGACTACCTTTTCCCGATTGCTTTCTCCTTTAAGTTTACATAAATTCGCCTCCGCGTTGATTTCAGTCATTTCTTGCCAGTAATTATGCTCTGAAAAACTCTCATCTGTCGTGGAAAGACTTTTATCGCTATCACTAATGATATGAAATTGATCTACGATGAGTAATGCAGATTTATCTGGAAAGAAAGATCGATCGCGTCTAGGGTTACGGTGATTCCTTGACCCGATGGAATCAATGCTTCGGTGTGAACGTGGCAGTAGCTTCAAACGACCATTTAAAGAAGTCTGAAAAAAACAATTTGGGGAGAGAGAGTGTTCTGTAGCCTCAGCATGGTGTATTTCACGGCTTGAGAAAGCGAGCCCTTCAGAGGGAAAAATAACTTTTTGACGTCCTGGAGGAGTATCAAAAGTCGGAAGGAACATTTCGGAGAAGTATTCACTAGCAATCGATATTTCGTCGTCATGATTGCTGTACTCTGTCAACATGCGAATGATTGGTGGAGGAGAATTCAGGTCAGTCATACACTGTTCCAACTCGGGAGTTATCGGCTGCATGTCTAGATATTTTATTTTCCCGTCTACGGATACCAACTCATCATCTCCATCAGAATCAAGGATCTTTCTGAGGATAACCATTCTTTTGAGTTCAGCGATTAAATTTGTATGCAATTGCAACTTCAAGAAATGATGACAATTTCTAAAATCCAGGAGAAGTAGCATTACCGTGTGTTTCCTAAATAAGATTTTTTCCACATGCAACTGTAATCTTGAAAACGCGAGCCCAACCTTGCTTGAAGCTTTCGATAAATTTATCATCATTGTTCTGTGATATGTACAGAAGAAAAGGTCGAAAAAACGATTCAAAATGTTGAAATACATTCAGAAAACATACTTGAAAATTGTATGCACATGGGATTGGAGATATGCAATATGACAATGAGACGCAAATTAGAATTCTGTAATTGATTCTTGACTAATATTCATATTTTGAGATGGAATGTAACAAGGTCAGACCATTCATATATTCTTATTAAATTACACTACGCTCATCTTGAGAAGAATTATGAATGCACTCCAATTATGATCTAGTTACTAAAATATTTGGACATTGCAATCCTGTGTTCTTAAAGTGGAGGAATAGGAAGTTATGACATACTGCTCACATCCAGATTTATAAACTTCTTCTTAGTCCAATTACTTTCAGGTGATCCAGAAATCATGTATGGACGCGTGTGGGCTATATCCCCATTGTTTTCAATTGATTGTTTGATTACTCAAGTTTAGTGTGTTGCATACTTACATGAATTCATTTAAGTGCGTACGCTTTATCCTTCACCCATTATCCTCGTGGTGCTCAAATATCAGTTTTACATCCACCCGACACAAAATTCAAGTTACCTCTTTAAAATCTAATGCAGCCATACTTCAGGCAACACTTGTTCTAATTGTGTTTCTATCCGTTTGTTTAAATTTGGCAAATAACTGTACTTCTGCCATCAAAGGTTAAACTTGCCTTTTACAAATAGGAATCTTTTAAAGCAGGATTCTTAATTCTGGATTCCTCAAGATTAAAGAAATGAGATGCAAAACAATCAAGATAAACAGGACTATTTTAGTGTACACGTAATTAGGGCTAGGGCAGCTGTATCTTTGATAGCTAGAGTGAGGAAAAGTTAAATTTAATTCAAATTCAAGAGACATGTGGGATGGGAATCTAGAAAAATTCTATGATTAGAAATATGATTTAAAGAAAATTAGGGCAGAAAACGTCAAGTTCATAGCACTGTACAGTCATCTAGTGGCATTCACGGCAATGTAACCAAAATCAGACCAAAAGTATTACAAAGATTCAAATAATTGGTTAGTACCCTTCGAAAGATGCTACACAAAAGTAAATAGTGCTGCACAAGGAGGAGTAAACATGAGGAAAAGTGGTAGAATCATTTGATTTTTAGATGAGTTTTCAGATAGTGTATTCAAAAAGGGACCTAATGTCTGACTCTTTGTCAGAGGAATCATGACATCGTTTGTGAGCTATACAAGTCATGCAGTTAAGCCCTCGAAAAATTCCGTATTCAAGAAAGTATGCTAGAGCATAGGATTATGGACTTGCCGCCCGAAAATGACGGTAAGATAGCTCTAACCGAATACAAAAGAGCACATTGGAAACGCTTTAGTTCGTTCTACCTCTCTGAACACTGAGGTATAGGCAATCACAAAGGGACATTTTCTATGGATTGAGTGATGAAAGAATTGTATCTTTTCCTGTTAGAATTTCCGGGATCTTTAGTACTGCAACGTTGCTCAACTGTGTTGTTGTTGCTGTAGCCTGTATCCACAGTTTGCTTGCTCGTCCAGATCCATTCCTGAGGTAAAAAGGAGTCATTGTTCTTGCCTCGGCAGTTATTCCAAGGATTTCTCTGAGCAATTGACTCGGCATCATGGTGTATTCTTTGACGTTGTCACATCTTATGTATTTCATAAAGTTCTGATACTGAATAAGATCAATGGTATTGTAGCTATTATTTTTGAGCAGGAGAAATGCCCGCTTCATACGTATCGCTTCATTGGCATGTAGTAATCAATAATTTATCGCGTCAGATTGATCAGCATTCATTATTATAAAGTGTCTCTTCACCCTAAATTGTAAACTAGACCATGTAGATACCACGATAACTCTAAGCGCTTGTCATTCCTCTTTTCAATTTACTATTCTTGCTAATTACTTATTGAAGTACAATTCAAAATAAAGATTATTGGCAAAATGCAATCAAATACCCTTCTTCATATTTCCAATATTCATTCAGTTAAATCATCTCCCACCTTCCCTGACAATCTGACTCTGCTAAGCTTCTCTGCTGATATTCTTAGTAAAACTCTGTCACATTATCGTCTGATCTGACAAAAATAATTTCGATACAAGCATCCTCAACATGCTCACGAATGAAATGATGTCCGGTATCCACATGTCTTGAACTTGTGTTTTCTGCCATAAAGGTTGAACAAATATCATCATTGCTAACCACAATTGGAAATTAACCTTCAATTCCCATGTCTCTAGCAATGTAGTGATTCTCCTAAAAGCTTGCCATTTGGCCTCATCCTAAATGCGCTATTCCAGTCGCATGACCGGGTTATATTTCAATAGTTATAGGTAATCTCTTTGTTGTCATCTTTCACATGTCTTGATTTACATCGCACAGCCATGTGACCTAATTTCACACAAATTCCTTCACTTTTCTTTAAGTTGTGTAGTATATTCCGACTTCGTTGAGAGTATTAGCTTTGGAATCGAATTGAGTCAGTGGCCCAAGAACATTGCATACAAGTGGAAAGCCGAAAATATTTCCAAGCATTGTACTGTCACGTCAGATCAATGTTGAATGCGGATGGGTTTGAAGAAGACATGAGATGGGGAATTGGGGCAGAATGAGCATTGACTACAACTTTTTGTGCCACCGCCCTGATCAATTGTGATCTTGGAGAGCTCCCTTATGAATTACTGTTTGGAGCTAATTTTAAGAAACCAAAATCTACAAATCTTGGGTGGAATGGATGTTATAACTACAACGAACAAGATACAATTAAAGTAATATAATCGTGGCACCGTATGCATGCCACAAAATCACTCCGATGACATCTATAGCCTTTTCAACATTAAAACGAGACAGATCATCAAGTCTAAAGACTTGATTTGCTTAAAGAAGAGTGATGCAATTTGAATTAAAAAAGGAGATAGAGAGGATACATTAATTATTTGGTTGAAGATGATATTTCCATTGAGGTAAGCAACATTGTTCGCAATAACGAGACAGTCCCAGGAGACAAAATAGCCCCCTCCAGCGCAAGGCTTTTCAAGGAAATGAAGTGACTAAAAGGTTATTTCACCTCAGAGGCGTTAAAAGTCATGGCATATATAGACTCAGGAAGGTAGATAATTTTGGAAAATGCGCCCACCAAAGAATATAACTTCCAGCGTTACTTTGTGACTCTACTCAGTGTCACAATTGAATAGATAAAAGTTTCAAATTCTTCTCCAGTTGTTAATCGTTTTCCAGTTTCCCGTTTTGATCTGTCAAAGGTTCAAGAAAAAGTTAGAAACGGAGTTATCAATGAAGGGTATCCATTCTAGTTAATGCACCTTTGGATCAAGAGAAAATGGTATCAGACCAATATTTAAGTCAATAGCAGTTTAAATGTCAAAAAGAGATTTAGTAACTGATGAAGTTTACTCACTGTGTATCCATAATCTTGCTGTGTCACGAAAACGAACGAAAGTTGCTAATAAATTAGCGTTCTGTTGTACGTATCAATGACATTAAGACATTCAATAGAGTGTATTGACCTTGCTTCATGTTGTGAATTTAAATCAATAATTCG
This sequence comes from Fragilaria radians, assembly GCA_900642245.1. Taxonomy (NCBI): domain Eukaryota; phylum Bacillariophyta; class Fragilariophyceae; order Fragilariales; family Fragilariaceae; genus Fragilaria; species Fragilaria radians. The sequence continues at coordinate 583,507 of CAAAJI010000009.1, read as the reverse complement.
TTGTTCAAGCCATCAAAGTTAAAGCTATACTACAACAACGTCATACATATACAAAGCTAAGAAATGATTCTCTGGTAAGAGAAAGGTGTTCTTGCGCCTCAAATCTCTCACCGTCTTGAAAACAAAGCATAAATCCCAAATTCTTTGCCAATATGTGGTTAGAGTCGTCGTGATCGGACAATGCTATCGTATATATTCACGTTTGCAGTATTATTTGGGATTTCGTTTGTATTTCAGGCTTAGTATTTTTGTTTGTCTGGAATCGAGAAATAGAAAATGAAATCCGGCGATGAAGCCTTGTCTGACTGTTCGCAACATGAATATACCGGATATCCCAATAACGGTTGAGTTCGCAAAAAAAGAAAAAATATTGCATTCACTTTCACAATCATAGACCTTACTTTTTGAAGAGCAGTAAACCTTACAAAACTTCGAAGAATGGCTCACGCAGAAGAACGCTTCATCCCTCCCCGTCAAAAGATGGACCAGCTTAGTGTCGTCAAAGATTATGCGGCTATTCCTCGTCTTGAGTACAGGTGAGAAGAAATGATGTTAAGGAAATGTATCTTAAGGAAAAAGCACTCCTTGAGATTACTTCTGTACGAACCTGTCTACTAGCTTCCTTACATATAGAAATATCATGAACTTGATAAAACCTTCAACGTAAACTAACTTTCAACTGTTTCTAGAACTATTGCTGGAGTCAATGGGCCTTTGGTAATTTTGGACAATGTGAAGCTCCCGAAATATGCCGAAATTGTGAACTTGACTTTGGGTGATGGGACTGTCCGCTCTGGTCAAGTCTTAGAAGTCGCAGGTAGCCGTGCTGTTGTTCAAGTTTTCGAAGGTACAGCTGGCATTGATAATCGTAAGACTCGTTGTGAATTCACAGGAGATGTATTGAAGATGGGAGTTTCCGAAGAAATGCTTGGGAGATCCTTCAATGGATCAGGAAAGGTGATTGACTCTGCTCCTAAGGTATTGGCAGAGGCTTATCTTGATATTAACGGTCAGCCCATCAACCCCTCATCGAGAGACTATCCTAAAGCCATGATCCAGACAGGAATCTCGGCAATTGATGTCATGAACTCAATTGCACGTGGGCAAAAGATTCCTATTTTTTCTGCTGCTGGACTTCCGCACAACGAAGTAGCTGCTCAAATTGCTCGTCAAGCTTCTCTTGTGCAACAAAAAGACACTGTTGATGGCCATGAAGAGAACTTTGCCATTGTCTTTGGAGCGATGGGTGTCAATATGGAAACTGCTCGCTTTTTCCGTTCTGACTTCGAGGAATCTGGTGCTATGCAGAGAACTGCGCTTTTCTTGAACTTGGCTAACGATCCTACCATTGAACGTATTATTACTCCTCGTCTGGCCTTGACTACTGCTGAATATCTTGCATATGAACGCGATCTTCACGTACTGGTAATTCTTACGGACATGTCTTCCTACGCTGACGCACTTCGTGAAGTCTCTGCTGCACGTGAAGAAGTTCCTGGACGTCGTGGTTATCCAGGGTACATGTATACCGATCTTTCCACTATTTACGAACGTGCTGGACGTGTGGTTGGACGTAATGGTTCCATTACTCAACTTCCCATTCTTACGATGCCTAACGACGACATTACCCACCCTATTCCAGACCTTACAGGATATATTACTGAAGGTCAAATCTACCTTGATCGTCAGCTTCATACCAAAGGAATTTTCCCTCCTATTAACGTCCTTCCATCCCTTTCTCGATTGATGAAATCTGCCATTGGTGAAGGTATGACACGTGATGACCACGGCTCTGTTTCCAATCAGCTCTATGCATCATATGCCATGGGTAAGGATGTCATGGCAATGAAGGCTGTTGTCGGAGAAGAAGCTCTCTCCATGGAAGACCACCTCTACCTCAACTTCCTAGAGCGCTTTGAAGGTAAATTTGTGTCACAAGGTCCATACCAAGCTAGAACAATTTTCGAATCTCTTGATCTTGCTTGGGGAATTCTTCGTGCCTTCCCTAAGGAGCTTCTCAAGAAGATTCCTAAGAAAGATTTAGATCGTTACTACACACGTCGCCGCGAAGCTGCTGAAGACTTGAACAAGGCAGATGGATCGCATTAATTTTGGCGAAATTATACAATTGGTAAAGAAAGCATAAGTCGCATGTAACTTTTGAATGGAATGCCTAAGTACTTAAGTATTACTTTAGAAAAACTTTAAGCCTCTCTGTTTGTATTGACTGATGCTGCATTTATGTTGTCAATCAGATCACTTAGAATTGCAAAAAACTTAAAATAGGCATTGGCGAGATTTTGTGTTATGACACATGATTATGTCTTGCATCGCGCATAAATTTGTTTAAATTACCCTGAATCTTTGTGTGGCCCTTGCGGCGTAAGTAACCGATTCGAACAAGGTGGTTTATTTGCTTCCAATTTCAATTTTCAAACTCAAAAATATCATTGTCATTGTCATTGTCTTGTTATCATTATGTT